>JAVTVJ010004794.1:0-13159 GCA_034509425.1 Eopsaltria australis | reverse complement strand
ATCCAATTGGATCGTTTCTATCCCAAAACTCATCCCTGTTGAGATCCAACCTTGATTTTCCATCCAGCGTTGACTTTTTCACCCAAATGGAGCGTTTTTATCCCAAAATTCATCCCCATTGACCAAAATCTTGGGGTTTGGTCCAACGGGGGCGTTTTATCTCAAAATTTGTCCCATTGATGTTGAACATTGACTTTTCCACCCAACACTGACTTTTCCACCCAATTGGGGCATTTTTATCACAAATCCATCCTCATTGATGCCCAACTTTGACTTTTCTACCCAATTGGAGCGTTTTTATCCCCAAATTCATCTTCATTGACCAAAGTCGTGGGTTTGATCCAACGGGGACGTTTTTATCCCAAAATTCGTCCCATTGATGTTGAACCTTGACTTTTCCACCCAACATTGGCTTTTCCACCCAACTGGGCCTTTTTACCCCAAATTCATCCCCATTGAGGTCCAACATTGACTTTTCCATACAATTAGGGAGTTTTTACCCCAAAATTCTTACCCATTGAACAAAATCTTGGGGTTTGGTCCAAAGGGAGCGTTTTTATCCCGAAATTTGTCCCATTGATGTTGAATCTTGACTTTTCCACCCAACTGGGTGTTTTTATCCAAAAATCCATCCCCCTTGAGGGCCAGCGTTGGCTTTTCCACCCAACTGGGCATTTTTATTCCAAATCCATCCTCGTTGATGTCCGACGTTGACTTTTCTACCCAATTGGGGCGTTTTTATCCTAAAATTTGTCCCCATTGAAGTCCAATATTGGCTTTCCACCCAACGTTGACTTTTCCGTCCAATTGGAGCGTTTTTATCCCAAAACTCATCCCTGTTGAGATCCAACCTTGACTTTTTTATCCAACGTTGACTTTTCACCCAATTGGGACGTTTTTATCCCAAAAATTCATCCCCATTGACCAAACTCTTCCGGTTTGGTCCAACGGGGGCGTTTTTATCCCAAAATTTGTCCCCGTTGAGGTCCAATATTGACTTTTTCACCCAACGTTGACTTTTCCATCCAATTGTAGCGTTTTCATCTCAAAACTCATCCCTGTTGAGATCCAACCTTGATTTTTCCATCCAGCGTTGACTTTTTCACCAAAATGGAGCGTTTTTATCCCAAAATTCATCCCCATTGACCAAAATCTTGGGGTTTGGTCCAACGAGGGCGTTTTTATCTCAAAATTTGTCCCATTGATGTTGAACATTGACCTTTCCACCCAACACTGACTTTTGCACCCAATTGGGGCATTTTCATCACAAATCCATCCTCATAAACTTAACGTTTACTTTTCTACCCAATTGGAGCGTTTTTATCCCAAAATTCATCCCCATTGACCAAAGTCGTGGGTTTTGATCCAACGGGGGCGTTTTTATCCCAAAATTTGTCCCATTGATGTGAAACCTGACTTTCCACCCAACATTGCTTTTCCAAACCCAACGGGCCTTTACCCCAATTCATCCCCATTGAGGTCCAACATTGACTTTCCATACAATTAGGGAGTTTTTACCCCAAAATTCTTCCCCATTGACCAAAATCTTGGGGTTTGGTCCAAAGGGAGCGTTTTTATCCTGAAATTTGTCCCATTGATGTTGAATCTTGACTTTTCCACCCAACTGGGTGTTTTTATCCAAAAATCCATCCCCCTTGAGGCCCAGCGTTGGCTTTCCACCCAACTGGGCATTTTTATTCCAAATCCATCCTCGTTGATGTCCGACGTTGACTTTTCTACCCAATTGGGGCGTTTTTATCCTAAAATTTGTCCCCATTGAAGTCCAGTATTGGCTTTTCCACCCAAAGTTGACTTTTCCGTCCAATTGGAGCGTTGTTATCCCAAAACTCATCCCTGTTGAGATCCAACTTACTTTTCATCCAACGGACTTTTTCACCAATTGACTTTTATCCAAAAATTTCATCCCCATTGACCAACTCCTCTTCCGTATTGGCCAACGGGCGTTCTAGCCAAAATTCCCCGTTGAGTCACAATATTACTTTTTCAATCAACTGTTACTTCCATCCAATTGGATCTTTTTATCCCAAAAACTCATCCCTGTTGAGATCAACCTTGATTTCAATCCAGCTGACTTTCCCCCAGTGGAGCGTTTTGTATCCCAAAATTCATCCCCATGACCAAAATCTTGTGTTTGTTCCAACGGGGCGTTTTTATCTCAAAATTGTCCCATTGAGTTTGAACATTACCTTTCCACCCAACACTGACTTCCACCCAATGGCATTTTATCACAAATCCATCCTCAAAACTTAACGTGACTTTCTAACCAATTGGGCATTTTACCCAAATTCATCCCATTGGCCAAAGTCGTCGGGTTGCGTCCAACGGGGGCGTTTTTATCCCAAAATTTGTCCCATTGATGTTGAACCTTGACTTGTCCACCCAACATTGGCTTTTCCACCCAACTGGGCCTTTTTACCCCAAATTCATCCCCATTGAGGTCCAACATTGACTTTTCCATACAATTAGGGAGTTTTTACCCAAAAATTATTCCCCATTGACCAAAATCTTGGGGTTTGGTCCAAAGGGAGCGTTTTTATCCCGAAATTTGTCCCATTGATGTTGAATCTTGACTTTTCCACCCAACTGGGTGTTTTTACCCAAAAATCCATCCCCCTTGAGGCCCAGCGTTGGCTTTTCCACCCAACTGGGTATTTTTATTCCAAATCCATCCTCGTTGACGTTAGACGTTGACTTTTCTACCCAATTGGGGTGTTTGTATCCTAAAATTTGTCCCCATGGAAGTCCAATATTGGCTTTTCCACCCAACGTTGACTTTTCCGTCCAATTGGAGCGTTTTTATCACAAAACTCATCCCTGTCGAGTTCCAACCTTGATTTTTCCATCCAACGTTGACTTTTTCACCCAATTGGGACGTTTTTATCCCAAAAATTCACCCCCATTGACAAAACTCTTCCGGTTTGGTCCAACGGGGGCATTTTTATCCCAAAATTTGTCCCTGTTGAGGTCCAATATTGACTTTTTTACCCAACGTGACTTTCATCCAATATCGTTTTTATCCCAAAACCATCCCTGTGAAGATCCAACCTGATTTTCCATCCAGCGTTGACTTTTTCACCAAATGGAGCCGATTCTTATCCCAAAATTCATCCCATTGACCAAAATCTTGGGTTTGTCCAACGAGGCGTTTTTATCTCAAAATTGTCCCAATGATGTTAACATGACCTTCACCCAAACACTGACTTTCCCACCAATGGCATTTTTATCACAAATCCATCCTCCTAAACTTAACGTTGACTTTTCTACCCAATTGGAGCATTTTAATCCCAAAATTCAGCTTCATTGACCAAAGTCGTGGGTTTTGATCCAACGGGGGCGTTTTTATCCCAAAATTTGCCCCATTGATGTTGAACTTTGACTTTTCCACCCAACATTGCCTTTTCCACCCAACTGGGCCTTTTTACCCCAAATTCATCCCCATTGAGGTCCAACATTGACTTTTCCATACAATTAGGCAGTTTTTACCCAAAAATTCTTCCCCATTGACCAAAATCTTGGGGGTTGGTCCAAAGGGAGCGTTTTTATCCCAAAATTTGTCCCATGATGTTAATCTTGACTTTTCCACCCAAACTGGGTGGTTTTTATCCAAAAAACCATCCCCCTGACCCAGCGTTGTCTTGTCACCCAAACTGGCATTTTTATTCCAAATCCATCCTCGTTGATGTCCGACGTTGACTTTTCAACCCAATTGGGGCGTTTTTATCCTAAAATTTGTCCCCATGGAAGTCCAATATTGGCTTTTCCACCCAACGTTGACTTTTCCGTCCAATTGGAGCGTTTTTACTCCAAAATTCATCCCCATTGACCAAAATCTTGGGGTTTGGTCCAACCGGGGGCGTTTTTATCTCAAAATTTGTCCCATTGATGTTGAACATTGACCTTTCCACCCAACACTGACTTTTCCACCCAATTGGGGCATTTTTAATCACAAATCCATCCTCATAAACTTAACGTTGACTTTTCTACCCAATTGGAGCGTTTTTATCCCAAAATTCATCCCCATTGACCAAAGTCGTGGGTTTTGATCCAACGGGGGCGTTTTTATCCCAAAATTTGTCCCATTGATGTTGAACCTTGACTTTTCCACCCAACATTGCTTTTTCCACCCAACTGGGCCTTTTTACCCCAAAATCATCCCCATTGAGGTCCAACATTGACTTTCCATACAATTTAGGATTTTTACCCCCAAAAATTCTTCCCAATGACCAAAAATCTTGGTTGGTCAAAGGACTTTATCCCGAAATTTGTCCCATTGATGTAATCTGACTTTTCCACCAACTGGTGTTTTTATCCAAAAAATCCATCCCCCTTAGGCCCACTTGGCTTTTTCACCCAACTGGCATTTTTATCCAAATCCCATCCTCGTTGATGTCCGACTGTTGACTTTTCTACCCCAATTGGCGTTTTATCCTAAAATTTGTCCCCATGGAAGTCCAATATTGGCTTTTCCACCCAAAGTTGACTTTTCCGTCCAATTGGAGCGTTTTTATCCCAAAACTCATCCCTGTTGAGATCCAACCTTGACTTTTCCATCCAAGGTTGACTTTTTCACCAAAATGGAGCATTTTTATCTCAAAATTCATCCCCATTGACCAAAATCTTGGGGTTTGGTCCAACGGGGGCGTTTTTATCTCAAAATTTGTCCCATTGATGTTGAACATTGACCTTTCCACCCAACACTGACTTTTCCACCCAATTGGCGCATTTTTATCACAAATCCATCCTCATTGATGCCCAACTTTGACTTTTCTACCAAATTGGAGCATTTTTATCCCAAAATTCATCCCCATTGACCAAAGTCGTGGGTTTTGATCCAACGGGGGCGTTTTTATCCCAAAATTTGTCCCATTGATGTTGAACCTTGACTTTTCCACCCAACATTGCCTTTTCCACCCAACTGGGCCTTTTTACGCCAAATTCATCCCCATTGAGGTCCAACATTGACTTTTCCATACAATTAGGGAGTTTTTACCCAAAATTCTTCCCCATTGACCAAAATCTTGGGGTTTGGTCCAAAGGGAGAGTTTTTATCCCGAAATTTGTCCCATTGATGTTGAATCTTGACTTTTCCACCCAACTGGGTGTTTTTATCCAAAAATCCATCCCCCTTGAGGCCCAGCGTTGGCTTTTCCACCCAACTGGGCTTTTTTATTCCAAATCCATCCTCGTTTACGTTAGACTGACTTTTCTACCCCAATTGGGCTTTTATCCTAAAAATTTTCCCCATTAGAAGTCCCAATATTGCTTTCATCCCAACGGACTTTTCCATCCAATTGGAGCGTTTTATCCCAAAACTCATCCCTGTTGAGTTCCAACCTTGACTTTTCCATCCCACGTTGACTTGTTCACCCAATTGGGGCGTTTTCATCCCAAAATTCACCCCCATTGACCAAAATCTTGGGTTTTGGTAGGATGGGGGCGTTTTTATCCTAAAATTTGTCCCCATTGAGGTCCAATATTGAGTTTTCAACCCAACGTTGACTTTTCCATCCAATTGGAGCGTTTTTATCCAAAACTATCCCGTTGCAGATCAACCTGATTTCCATCCAGCTTGACTTTTCCACAAAATGAGCTTTTATCCCAAAATTCATCCCCATTGACCAAAATCTTGGGGTTTGGTCCAACGGGGGCGTTTTTATCTCAAAAATTGTCCCATTGATGTTGAACATTGAATTTTCTACCCAACACTGACTTTTCCACCCAATTGGGGCATTTTTATCACAAATCCATCCTCATAAACTTAAAGTTGACTTTTCTACCCAATTGGAGCATTTTTATCCCCAAATTCATCCCCATTGGCCAAAGTCGTGGGTTTTGATCCAACGTGGGCGTTTTTATCCCAAAATTTGTCCCATTGATGTTGAACATTGACTTTTCCACCCAACATTGGCTTTTCCACCCAACTGGGCCTTTTTACCCCAAATTCATCCCCATTGAGGTCCAACATTGACTTTTCCATACAATTAGGGAGTTTTTACCCCAAAATTCTTCCCCATTGACCAAAATCTTGTGGTTTGGTCCAAAGGGAGCGTTTTTATCCCAAAATTTGTCCCATTGATGTTGAATCTTGACTTTTCCACCCAACTGGGTTTTTTTATCCAAAAAATCCATCCCCCTTGAGGCCCAGCGTTGGCTTTTCCACCCAACTGGGCATTTTTATTCCAAATCCATCCTCGTTGATGTCCGACGTTGACTTTTCTACCTAATTGGGGCGTTTTTATCCTAAAATTTGTCCCCATGGAAGTCCAATATTGGCTTTTCCACCCAACGTTGACTTTTCCGTCCAATTGGAGCGTTTTTATCACAAAACTCATCCCAGTCGAGTTCCAACCTTGACTTTTCCATTCAACGTTGACTTTTTCACCAAAATGGAGCGTTTTTATCCCAAAATTCATCCCCATTGACCAAAATCTTGGGGTTTGGTCCAACGGGGGCGTTTTTATCTCAAAATTTGTCCCATTGATGTTGAACATTGACCTTTCCACCCAACACTGACTTTCCACCCAATTGGGGCATTTTTATCACAAATCCATCCTCATTGATGCCCAACTTTGACTTTTCTACCCAATTGGGGCGTTTTTATCCTAAAATTCATCCTTCATTGACAAATCGTGGGTTTTGATCCAACGGGGGCGTTTATCACCAAATTTTGTCCCATTGATGTTGAACTTGACTTTTCCACCCACATTTGGCTTTCCACCCAACTGGGCCTTTTTACCCCAAATCATCCCCATTGAGGTCCAACATTGACTTTCCCATACAATTAGGGAGTTTTTTACCCACTTTCTTCATCCCATGACCAAAATCTTGCGGTTTGCGTTCCAAAGCGAGCGTTTTATCCCAAATTTGTCCCATGACATTGAACTATGGGACTTTCCACCCAACCTTCGCTTTTCCCACCCAACTGGGCCTTTTTATTCAAATTTTCAAATCCTTGTTGATTTCAACTGACTTTCTACCCAAATTTGGAGCATTTTTACCCCAAAATTCTCCCCATTGACCAAAAGTTGGGTTTGGTCCAACGAGGGCGTTTTTATCCCAAAATTTTCCCCTTTGAGGTCCAATATTGGCTTTTCCACCCCATGTTGAATTTTCCGTCCAATTGGAGCGGTTTTATCCCAAAACTCATCCCTGTTGAGTTCCAACCTTGACTTTTCCATCCAACGTTGACTTTTTCACCCAATTGAGACGTTTTAATCCCAAAATTCACCCCCATTGACCAAAATCTTGTGTTTTGGTAGGATGGGGGCGTTTTTTTTTCTAAAAGTCCCCATGAGGTTCCCAATATTGAGTTTTCCACCCAACGTTGACTTTTCCGACAAATTGAAGCATTTTTATCCCAAAAATTCATTTCCATTGACCAAAATGTTGGGGTTTGGTCCAACAGGGGCGTTTTTATCTCAAAATTTGTCCCATTGATGTTGAACATTGACCTTTCCACCCAACACTGACTTTTCCGCCCAATTGGGGCATTTTTATCCCAAATCCATCCTCCTAAACTTAACGTTGACTTTTCTACCCAATTGGAGCATTTTTATCCCAAAATTCATCTTCATTGACCAAAGTCGTGGGTTTTGATCCAACGGGGGCGTTTTTATCCCAAAATTTGTCCCCATGGAAGTCCAATATTGGCTTTTTCACCCAAAGTTGACTTTTCCGTCCAATTGGAGCGTTTTTATCCCAAAACTCATCCCTGTGGAGATCCAACCTTGATTTTTCCATCCAACGTTGACTTTTTTACCCAAATGGAGCGTTTTTATCCCAAAATTCATCCCCATTGACCAAAATCTTGGGGTTTGGTCCAACGGGGGCGTTTTTATCTCAAAATTTCTCCCATTGATGTTGAACATTGACCTTTCCACCCAACACTGACTTTTCCACCCAATTGGGGCATTTTTATCAAAAATCCATCCTTCATTGTGCCCAACTTTGACTTTTCTACCCAATTGAGCTTTTTTATCCCAAAATTCATCTCATTCGACCAAAGTCGGGGTTTTGATCCAACGGGGGCGTTTTATCCCAAAATTTGTCCCATTGAGTTGAACCTGACTTTTTCCACCCAACATTGGCTTTTTCCACCAACTGGCCTTTTTACCCCAAATTCTCCCCATTGAGGTCCAACATTGACTTTCCATACATTAGGGAGTTTATAACCCAAAATTTTCCCCATGGGACCAAAATCTTGGGGTTTGGTCCAAAGGGAGCGTTTTTATCTCGAAATTTGTCCCATTGATGTTGAATCTTGACTTTTCCACCCAACTGGGTGTTTTTATCCAAAAAATCCATCCACCTTGAGGCCCAGCGTTGGCTTTTCCACCCAACTGGGCATTTTTATTCCAAATCCATCCTCGTTGATGTCCGACGTTGACTTTTCTACCCAATTGGGGCATTTTTATCCTAAAATTTGTCCCCATTGAAGTCCAATATTGGCTTTTCCACCCAACGTTGACTTTTCCGTCCAATTGGAGCGTTTTTATCACAAAACTCATCCCAGTCGAGTTCCAACCTTGACTTTTCCATCCAACGTTGACTTTTTCACCCAATTGGGACGTTTTCATCCCAAAAATTCATCCCCATTGACCAAACTCTTTTGGTTTGGTCCAACGGGGGCGTTTTTATCCCAAAATTTGTCCCCGTTGAGGTCCAATATTGACTTTTTCACCCAACGTTGACATTTCCATCCAATTGGATCGTTTTTATCCCAAAACTCATCCCTGTTGAGATCCAACCTTGATTTTTCCATCCAGCGTTGACTTTTACCCAAATTGGAGCGTTTTTATCCCAAAAATTCAATCCCATTGACCCAAAATCTTGGGGTTTGGTTCCAACGGGGCGTTTTTATCTCAAAATTTGTCCCATTTGATGTTTGAACATTGACCTTTTCCACCAAAACACTGACTTTTCCACCCAATTGGGGCATTTTTATCACAAATCCATCTCATAAACTTAACGTTGACTTTCTACCCAATTGAGCATTTTTTATCCCAAAATTCATCCCATTGGCAAACAAAGTCGTGGGGTTGTCCACGGGGGCGTTTTTATCCCAAAATTTGTCCCATTGATGTTGAACCTTGACTTTTCCACCCAACATTGGCTTTTCCACCCAACTGGGCCTTTTTAAACCAAATCCATCCCCGTTGAGGTCCGACGTTGACTTTCCCATACATTGAGGAGTTTTTACCCCAAAATTCTTCCCCATGACCAAAAATCTTGGGGTTTGGTCCAAAGGGAGCGTTTTTATTCCCAAAATTTGTCCCATTGATGTTTGAATCTTACTTTTCCACCCAACTGGGTGTTTTTATCCAAAAATCCATTCCCCCTTGGAGCCCAGCGTGCTTCCACCCAACTGGGCATTTTATTCCAAATCATCCTCGGTTGCCATGGTCCGACGTTGACTTTCTACCCAATTGGGCGTTTTTATCCTAAAATTTGTCCCCATGGAAGTCCAATAATGGCTTTTCCACCCAAAGTTGACTTTTCCATCCAATTGGAGCGTTTTTATCCCAAAACTCATCCCTGTTGAGATCCAACCTTGACTTTTCCATCCAACGTTGACTTTTTTACCCAAATGGAGTGTTTTTATCTCAAAATTCACCCCCATTGACCAAATACTTGGGGTTTGGTCCAACGGGGGCGTTTTTATCTCAAAATTTGTCCCATTGATGTTGAACATTGACCTTTCCACCCAACACTGACTTTTCCACCCGATTTGGGGCATTTTTATCACAAATCCATCCTCATTGATGCCCAACTTTGACTTTTCTACCCAATTGGAGCGTTTTTATCCCAAAATTCATCCCCATTGACCAAAGTCGTGGGTTTTGATCCAACGGGGGCGTTTTTATCCCAAAATTTGTCCCATTGATGTTGAACCTTGACTTTTCCACCCAACATTGGCTTTTCCACCCAACTGGGCCTTTTTACCCCAAATTCATCCCCATTGAGGTCCAAAATTGACTTTTCCATACAATTAGTGAGTTTTTACCCCAAAATTCTTCCCCATTGACCAAAATCTTGGGGTTTGGTCCAAAGGGAGCGTTTTTATCCCGAAATTTGTCCCATTGATGTTGAATCTTGACTTTTCCACCCAACTGGGTGTTTTTATCCAAAAATCCATCCCCCTTGAGGCCCAGCGTTGTCTTTTCCACACAACTGGGCATTTTTATTCCAAATCCATCCTCGTTGATATCCGACGTTGACTTTTCTACCCAATTGGGGCGTTTTTATCCTAAAATTTGTCCCCATTGAAGTCCAATATTGGCTTTTCCACCCAAAGTTGACTTTTCCGTCCAATTGGAGCGTTTTTATCCCAAACTCATCCCTGTTGAGATCCAACCTTGACTTTTCCATCCAACGTTGACTTTTTCACCCAATTGGGACGTTTTTATCCCAAAAATTCATCCCCATTGACCAAAGTCGTAGGTTTTGATCCAACGGGGGCGTTTTTATCCCAAAATTTGTCCCCGTTGAGGTCCAATATTGACTTTTTCAACCAATGTTGACTTTTCCGTCCAATTGGATAGTTTTTATCCCAAAACTCATCCCTGTTGAGATCCAACCTTGATTTTTCCATCCAACGTTGACTTTTTTACCCAAATGGAGCGTTTTTATCTCAAAATTCATCCCCATTGACCAAAATCTTGGGGTTTGGTGCAACGGGGGCGTTTTTATCTCAAAATTTGTCCCATTGATGTTGAACATTGACCTTTCCACCCAACACTGACTTTTCCACCCAAATGGGGCATTTTTATCACAAATCCATCCTCATTGATGCCCAACTTTGACTTTTCTACCCAATTGGAGCGTTTTTATCCCCAAATTCATCTTCATTGACCAAAGTCGTGGGTTTTGATCCAACGGGGGCGTTTTTATCCCAAAATTTGTCCCATTGATGTTGAACCTTGACTTTTCCACCCAACATTGCCTTTCCACCCAACTGGGCCTTTTTACCCCAAATTCATCCCCATTGAGGTCCAACATTGACTTTTCCATACAATTAGGGAGTTTTTACCCCAAAATTCTTCCCCATTGACCAAAATCTTGGGGTTTGGTCCAAAGGGAGCGTTTTTATCCCGAAATTTGTCCCTTTGATGTTGAATCTTGACTTTTCCACCCAACTGGGTGTTTTTATCCAAAAATCCATCCCCCTTGAGGCCCAGCGTTGTCTTTTCCACCCAACTGGGCATTTTTTATTCCAAATCCATCCTCGTTGATGTCCGACGTTGACTTTTCTACCCAATTGGGGCGTTTTTATCCTAAAATTTGTCCCCATTGAAGTCCAATATTGGCTTTTTCACCCAACGTTGACTTTTCCGTCCAATTGGAGCGTTTTTATCCCAAAACTCATCCCTGTCGAGTTCCAACCTTGACTTTTCCATCCAACGTGGACTTTTTCACCCAATTGGGACGTTTTTATCCCAAAAATTCATCCCCATTGACCAAACTCTTCGGGTTTGGTCCAACGGGGGCGTTTTTATCCCAAAATTTGTCCCCGTTGAGGTCCAATATTGACTTTTTCAACCAACGTTGACTTTTCCATCCAATTGGATCGTTTTTATCCCAAAACTCATCCCTGTTGAGATCCAACCTTGATTTTTCCATCCAGCGTTGACTTTTTCACCCAAATGGAGCGTTTTTATCCCAAATTCCATCCCCATTGACCAAAATCTTGGGGTTTGGTCCAACGGGGGCGTTTTTATCTCAAAATTTCTCCCATTGATGTTGAACATTGACCTTTCCATCCAACACTGACTTTTCCACCCAATTGGGGCATTTTTCATCACAAATCCATCCTCATAAACTTAACGTTGACTTTTCTACCCAATTGGAGCGTTTTTATCCAAAAATTCATCCCCATTGACCAAAGTCGTGGGTTTTGATCCAACGGGGGCGTTTTTATCCCAAAATTTGTCCCATTGATGTTGAACCTTGACTTTTACACCCAACATTGGGTTTTCCACCCAACTGGGCCTTTTCCCCAAATTCATCCCGTTGAGCGTCCAACATTGACTTTTCCATACAATTAGGGAGTTTTTACCCCAAAAATTCTTCCCCATTGACCAAAATCTTGGGGTTTGGTCCAAAGGGAGCGTTTTTATCCCGAAATTTGTCCCATTGATGTTGAATCTTGACTTTTCCACCCAACTGGGTGTTTTTATCCAAAAATCCATCCCCCTTGAGGCCCAGCGTTGTCTTTTCCACCCAACTGGGCATTTTTATTCCAAATCCATCCTCGTTGATGTCCGACGTTGACTTTTCTACCCAATTGGGGCGTTTTTATCCTAAACTTTGTCCCCATTGAAGTCCAATATTGGCTTTTCCACCCAACGTTGACTTTTCCGTCCAATGTGGAGCGTTTTATCCCAAAAACTCATCCCTGTTGAGATCCAACCTTGACTTTTTTATCTAACGTTGACTTTTTCACCCAATTGGGACGTTTTTATCCCAAAAATTCATCGCCATTGACCAAACTCTTCCGGTTTGGTCCAACGGGGGCGTTTTTATCCCAAAATTTGTCCCCGTTGAGGTCCAATATTGACTTTTTCACCCAACGTTGACATTTCCATCCAATTGGATCGTTTTTATCCCAAAACTCATCCCTGTTGAGATCCAACCTTGACTTTTCCATCCAACGTTGACTTTTTCACCCAACTGGAGCGTTTTTATCCCAAAATTCATCCCCATTGACCAAAATGTTGGGGTTGGTCCAACGGGGGCGTTTTTATCCCAAAATTTGTCCCATTGATGTTGAACATTGACTTTCCACCCAACACTGACTTTTCCACCCAATTGGGGCATTTTTATCACAAATCCATCCTCATAAACTTAACGTTGACTTTTCTACCCAATTGGAGCATTTTTATCCCAAAATTCATCCCCATTGGCCAAAGTCGTTGGGTTTGGTCCAACGGGGGCGTTTTTATCCCAAAATTTGTCCCATTGATGTTGAACCTTGACTTTTCCACCCAACATTGGCTTTTCCACCCAACTGGGCCTTTTTACCCCCAATTCATCCCCATTGAGGTCCAACATTGACTTTTCCATACAATTAGGGAGTTTTTACCCCAAAAATCTTCCCCATTGACCAAAATCTTGGGGTTTGGTCCAAAGGGAGCGTTTT
>JAVTVJ010004793.1:0-17373 GCA_034509425.1 Eopsaltria australis | reverse complement strand
AAATCCACCCAAAATCCACCCAAATCCACCCAAAATCCATCAAAATCCACCCAAAATCCACCCAAAATCCATCAAAATCCACCCAAAATCCATCAAAATCCACACCAAATCCAAACAAATCCACACCAAATCCACCCAAATCCACCCAAAATCCACCTGGCTGCAGTAGCGGCCGTAGAGCAGGAACCTGGGGTGGACACCCCAAAATCCATCAAAATCCACCCAAAATCCATCAAAATTCACCCAAAATCCACCAAAAATCACCCAAAATCCAACAAAAATCACACAAATCCACCCAAAATCCACCCAAAATCCACCCAAAATCCACCCAAAATCCACCCCAAATCCACCCAAATCCACCAAAATCCATCCGAATCCTCAAAAATTCCGTCAAAAATCCACCCAAAAACCAACAAAAATCACACAAATCCACCCAAAATCCACCCAAAATTCACCAAAATCCATCCAAAATCGCCCCAAATCATCCAAATCCACCCAAAATCGCCCAAAATCCACCAAATCCACCCCAAAATCCCCCAAATCCACCCCAAATCCATGCCCAAATCCACCCCAAAATCCCCCAAATCCACCCCAAAATCCACCCCAAATCCTGGGAAATCCTGGACAACCCCTCCCCCATCCAAAATTCCCTCTGGAATAGCAGAATTCCCGCCTTTTTCCCCAAATTCTCGGTGGTTTTTGCGGTGTTTTACCCCAATCCCGACCCTTTTTCCTTGGAATTCTGGGAATGGATTTTGGGATCTCCTTGGGGCCAATCCCATGGGAATTCCAGGGATTTTTCCCTGGGATCGTTGGGATCTCAGGCTTGGAATTTGGGGTTTTAGGGCTGGAATTCCCCTCTCCCCAGACCCCAAATCCCACAGAATTCCCTGGATTTTGGGGCTGGAATTCCCATTTTTTTCCCCGTTTTTCCGTACCATTCCCCCCCGCCCATTCCCAGTGGGATTTGGGGATGGAATTCCCACAGATTTCCCAGATTTTTCTCCCTCATCTTTGGGATTTTGGGGCTGGAATTCCATCGGGACCCCACAAAATTCCCGTTTTTTCATCCCCCGTTTTTCAGGGAATTTCCCACATTCCCAGTGGGATTTTTGGGCTGGAATTCCCAGGGAATTCCCGGATTTTCCAGACCCCAGGCTGGACCTGGCCAAGAAGGATTTCACCCTCAAATCCCACAGAATTCCCTGGATTTTGGGGCTGGAATTCCCAGAGAATTCCCCGGATTTTTATCCCTCGTCTTTGGGATTTCAGGCCTGGAATTCCCCTCTTCCCAGACCCCAAATCCCACAGAATTCCCTGGATTTTGGAGCTGGAATTCCATCAGGACCCCACAAAATTCCCGTTTTTTCACCCCCCGTTTTCCAGGGAATTTCCCCCATTCTCAGCCCCATTCCCAGTGGGATTTTTTAGGATGGAATTCCCAGGGAATTCCCGGATTTTCCCTCTCCAGACCCCAGGCTGGACCTGGCTGAGAAGGACTTCACCCTCCAATCCCAGAGAATTCCCTGGATTTTGGGGCTGGAATTCCCATTTTTTCCCCCGTTTTTTCCATGCCATTTCCCCCATTCCCGGTGGGATTTTTAGGATGGAATTCCCAGCGAATTCCCGGGTTTTCCCTCCGCAGACCACAGGCTGGACCTGGCCGAGAAGGATTTCACCCTCCAATCCCACAGAATTCCCTGGATTTTGGGATGGAATTCCCAGAGAATTCCCCGGATTTTTGTCCCTCGTCTTTGGGATTTCAGGGCTGGAATTCAGGATTTTAGGGCTGGAATTCCTCTCTTCCCAGACCCCAAATCCCACAGAATTCCCTGGATTTTGGGGCTGGAATTCCCGTTTTTTCCCCCCATTTTTTCTGTGCCATTTCCCCCATTCCCAGCCCCATTCCCAGCGGGATTTTTTGGGATGGAATTCCCAGCGAATTCCCGGATTTTCCCTCTCCAAACCACAGGCTGGACCTGGCCGAGAAGGATTTCACCCTCCAATCCCACAGAATTCCCTGGATTTTGGGATGGAATTCCCAGAGAATTCCCTGGATTTTTGTCCCTCATCTTTGGGATTTCAGGGCTGGAATTCCCCTCTTCCCAGACCCCAAATCCCACAGAATTCGGGATTTTGGAGCTGGAATTCCATCAGGAAACCCACAAAATTCCCGTTTTTTCACCCCCCGTTTTCCAGGGAATTTCCCCCATTCCCCCCCCCATTCCCGGTGGGATTTTGGGATGGAATTCCCAGAGAATTCCCTGGATTTTTGTCCCTCATCTTTGGGATTTTAGGGCTGGAATTCCCCTCTTCCCAGACCCCAAATCCCACAGAATTCCCTGGATTTTGGGGCTGGAATTCCCGTTTTTTCCCCCGTTTTTTCCATGCCATTTCCCCCATTCCCGGTGGGATTTTTTGGGATGGAATTCCCGGGGAATTCCCGGATTTTCCCTCTCCAAACCACGGGCTGGACCTGGCCGAGAAGGATTTCACCCTCCAATCCCACAGAATTCCCTGGATTTTGGGATGGAATTCCCAGAGAATTCCCTGGATTTTTGCCCCTCATCTTTGGGATTTTGGGGCTGGAATTCCCCTCTTCCCAGACCCCAAATCCCACAGAATTCCCTGGATTTTGGGGCTGGAATTCCTGTTTTTTCCCCCCATTTTTTCTGTGCTATTTCCCCCATTCCCAGCCCCATTCCCGGTGGGATTTTTTGGGCTGGAATTCCCAGGGAATTCCCGGTTTTTCCCTCCGCAGACCACGGGCTGGACCTGGCCGAGAAGGATTTCACGGTGAACACGGTGGCCGGAGCCATGAAGAGCTTCTTCTCGGAGCTGCCCGAGCCCCTGGTGCCCTACGCCATGCAGCTGGAGCTGGTGGAGGCCCACAGTGAGTCATTAATTCCTCGTTAATTGCTCATTAATTAGCGCTTAATCGGTGCTCCATCGCTTGGGAATTCCCGGCCCAAAATTCCGCCGGAATTCCTCAGAAATTCCTCGTTGATTCCTCCTGAATTTCTCAGGGATTCCTCGTTATTTTCTCCTTAATTAGTCCTTAATTAGTCCTGAATTCCTCGTTAATTGCTCATTAATTAGCGGTTAATCGGTGCTCCATCGCTTGGGAATTCCCGGCCCAAAATTCCTCAGAAATTCCTCAGTGATTCCTCGTTGATTCCTCCTGAATTTCTCAGGAATTCCTCGTTAATTTTTGGTTCATTGTTTCTTAATTAGTCCATTAATTACCCTTAATTGATCCTTAATTAGCGGTTAATCGGTGCTCCATCGCTTGGGAATTCCCGGCCCAAAATTCCTCCTCAATTCCTCAGAAATTCCTTGTTAATTTTATTAATTTCTCAGGAATTTCCCGTTAATTTCTCATTAATTCTTTGTTAATTAGTCCATTAATTACTCGTTAATTGCTCTTTAATTAGTGATTAATCGGTGCTCCATCGCTTGGGAATTCCCAGCTCAAAATTCCCCCGAAATTCCTCAGAAATTCCTCAGAAATTCCTCGTTAATTCCTCCTGAATTTCTCAGGGATTCCTCGTTAATTTCTTGTTAATTCCTCGTTAATTAGTCCATTAATTACTCGTTAATTGCTCGTTAATTAGCGGTTAATTGGTGGTTGATCGCTTGGGAATTCCTGGCCCAAAATTCCCCCAAAATTCCTCAGAAATTCCTCGTTAATTCCTCCTGAATTTCTCAGGGATTCCTCGTTAATTTCTGGTTAATTCCTTGTTAATTAGTCCATTAATTACTCATTAATAGCTCATTAATTGGTGGTTAATTGCTTCTGAATTCCCAGTCCAAAATTCCTGCTCAATTCCTCAGAAATTCCTCGTTGATTCCTCCTGAATTTCTCAGGAATTCCTTGTTAATTTTTGGTTCATTCTTTCTTAATTAGTCCATTAATTATCCTTAATTGATCCTTAATTAGCGCTTCATTGGTGCTCGATCGCTTGGGAATTCCCAGCTCAAAATTCCCCCGAAATTCCTCAGAAATTCCTCGTTGATTCCTCCTGAATTTCTCAGGGATTCCTCGTTAATTTCTGCTTAATTCCTCGTTAATTAGTCCATTAATTACTCGTTAATTGCTCATTAATTGGTGGTTAATTGCTTCTGAATTCCCAGCCCAAAATTCCACCTCAATTCCTCAGAAATTCCTCAGAAATTCCTCCTGAATTTCTCAGGGATTCCTCGTTAATTTCTGCTTAATTCTTTGTTAATTAGTCCATTAATTACTCGTTAATTTCTCGTTAATTAGCGGTTAATTGGTGGTCGATCACCTGTGAGTTCCCAGCCCAAAATTCCGCCTCAATTCCTCAGAAATTCCTCGTTGATTCCTCCTGAATTTCTCAGGAATTCCTCGTTAATTTTTGGTTCATTCTTTCTTAATTAGTCCATTAATTACTCGTTAATTGCTCCTTAATTAGCGGTTAATTGGTGCTCCATCGCTTCTGAATTCCCGGCCCAAAATTCCTCAGAAATTCCTCAGAAATTCCTCATTGATTCCTCCTGAATTTCTCAGGGATTCCTCATTAATTTCTGGTTAATTAGTTCTGAATTCCTCATTAATTGCTCGTTAATTGGTGGTTAATTGGAGATTGATTCCTCATTAATTCCCAGCCCAATCCCGCCCAAAATTCCACCTCAATTCCTCATTAATTCCGGGTGAATTTCTCATTAATTCCTGGTTAATTCCTCATTAATTCCTGGTTAATTCCTCATTAATTCCTGGCTAATTCCTCATTAATTACTGATTAATTGATCCCAGCCTGAAAAATTCCCATTTTCACCATTTTTCACCCCAAAATTCCCATTTTCACCTTTCCAACCCCCAAAAACTCCCATTTTTGACCATTTCCGATCCCCAAATTCCCATTTCTGATCCCAAAATTCCCATTTTTTACCCCAAAATTCCCATTTCTGACCCCAAAATTCCCATTTTTTACCCCAAAATTCCCATTTCTGACCCCAAAATTCCCATCTTTTACCCCAAAATTCCCATCTTTTACTCCAAAATTCCCATTTTTGACCCCAAAATTCCCATTTCTGATCCCAAAATTCCCATCTTTAACCCCAAAATTCCCATTTTCGATCCCAAAATTCCCATTTTTTACCCAAAATTCCCATTTCCGACCCCAAAATTCCCATTTTCGATCCCAAAATTCCCATTTTTTACCCAAAATTCCCATTTTTACTCCAAAATTCCCATTTTTTACCCCAAAATTCCCATTTTTTACCCAAAATTCCCATTTTTTACCCCAAAATTCCCATTTTTTACCCAAAATTCCCATTTCCGACCCCAACATTCCCATTTTTTACCCAAAATTCCCATCTTTAACCCCAAAATTCCCATTTCCGATCCCAAAATTCCCATTTCTGACCCCAAAATTCCCATTTCTGATCCCAAAATTCCCATTTTTTTACTCCAAAATTCCCATTTTTCACCCAAAATTCCCATTTCTGATCCCAAAGTTCCCATCTTTAACCCCAAAATTCCCATTTTTTACTCCAAAATTCCCATTTTTTACCCCAAATTCCCATTTCTGTCCCCAAAATTCCCATTTCTGATCCCGGAATTCCCGTTTTCCCCCCAATCCCAGAGATCAACGACCGGGAGCAGAAGCTGCACGCGCTGCGCGACGTCCTGAGGAAATTCCCCCGCGAGAACTACGAGGTCTTCAAATACGTCATCGCACACCTCAACAGGTGGGATGGGAATTTCGGGAATTCTGGGAATTCTGGGGATTTTGGGGAATTTTTTGGGGAATTCTTTGGGAATTTTTTGGCGATTTTTTGGAATTTTTGGGGATTTTTTTGCTGATTTTTGCGATTTTTTTTGCGAATTTTAGGGAATTTTTCTTTTAATTTTGGGGGAATTTTCATGGAATTTTTTTGGGGAATTTTGGGGAATTTTTAGGGACTTTTTGGGCAATTTTCAGGAATTTTTGTGGGAATTTTTTGGAATTTTTAGGGAATTTTTTGGGATTTTTTTGCAATTTTTGGGGATTTTTTTGCGATTTTTTGGCGATTTTTTTGCGAATTTTAGGGAATTTTTCTTTTAATTTTGGGGGGAATTTTCAGGGAATTTTTTTGAGAATTTTTATGAATTTTTAGGGAATTTTTGGGCAATTTTCAGGAATTTTTGTGGGAATTCTTTGGGGAATTTTTGGATATTTTGGGTGAGTTTTGGGGTATTAAATTCCCCCACGAGAACTACGAGGTCTTCAAATACGTCATCGCACACCTCAACAGGTGGGATGGGAATTTCTGGGAATTTGGGGAATTTTTGGGAATTTTTTGGGAATTTTTTGGGGATTTTTTGCAATTTTTGGCGATTTTTTTGCGAATTTTTACGAATTTTTGCGATTTTTTTGCGAATTTTAGGGAATTTTTCTTTTAATTTTGGGGGAATTTTCAGGGAATTTTTTGGGGAATTTTGGGGGGCTTTTTTTGAGAATTTTAGGGAATTTTTATTTTAATTTTAGGGGAATTTTCAGGGAACTTTTTTGAGAATTTTTGTGAATTTTTAGGGAATTTTTGGGCAATTTTCAGGAATTTTTGTGGGAATTTTTGGGGAATTTTTGGAAATTTTCAGGGAATTTTTTGGGAATTTTTTTGCGATTTTGGGGGGGTTTTTTTCAGATTTTAGGGAATTTTTTTTTAATTTTCTGGGAATTTTCAGGCAATTTTTTTGAGAATTTTTGTGAATTTTTAGGGAATTTTTGGGAAATTTTCAGGAATTTTTGTGGGAATTTTTGGGGATTTTTAGGGAATTTTTAGGGAATTTTTTGGCGATTTTTTGCAATTTTTGGCGATTTTTTTGCGAATTTTTGCGATTTTTTTGCGAATTTTAGGGAGTTTTTCTTTTAATTTTCAGGGAATTTTTTTGGAGAATTTTGGGGAATTTTTAGGGAATTTTTGGGCAACTTTCAGGAATTTTTTGGGAATTTTTTGGAGTTCTTTTTGCAATTTTGGGGGATTTTTTTTGCGAATTTTTGCGATTTTTTTTTCAGATTTCAGGGAATTTTTCTTCTAATTTTGGGGGAATTTTCAGGGAATTTTTAGGGAATTTTTGGGGAATTTTTGGGGAATTTTCAGGAATTTTTGTGGGAATTTTTTTGGAATTTTTTTGGGGGTTTTTTGGGGATTTTTTGGGATTTTTTGCAGATTTTAGGGGATTTTTCTTTTAATTTTCAGGGAATTTTTTTTGAGAATTTTGGGGAATCTTTTGTAGATATTGGGGGATTTCTGGAAAATTTTTGGGAGGAGATTTTGGGAGTTTTTAAACTTTTTGGTGATTTTTTTTTTTTTTTAATTTTGAAGGATTTTAAATTTTTTGGGTGATTTCTTTTAATTTTAGGGAATTTTTCTTTTAATTCTGGGAGAATTTTCAGGGATTTTTTTGGAGAATTTTGGGGAATCTTTTGCAAATTTTGGGGGATTTTTGGGTCGTTTTTTGGGAAAACGTTGGGAATTTTAGGTTTTTTGGGATCTGCTGACCAGCCGGTGGTCACTCAGTGGTCACTCAGTGGTCACTCTGTGGTCACTCTGTGGTCACTCAGTGGTCACTCTGTGGTCACTCTGTGGTCACTCTGTGGTCACTCAGTGGTCACTCTGTGGTCACTCTCGGCCTGTCCACCGCAGGGTGTCTCAGCAGCACCGCGTGAACCTGATGGTCAGTGAGAAGCTGGAATTTTGGGGAAAATGTTGGGAATTTTAGGTTTTTTGGGATCTGCTGACCACCCGGTGGTCACTCTGTGGTCACTCAGTGGTCACTCAGTGGTCACTCTGTGGTCACTCAGTGGTCACTCTGTGGTCACTCTCGGCCTGTCCACCGCAGGGTGTCCCAGCAGCACCGCGTGAACCCGATGGTCAGTGAGAACGTGGAATTTTTGGGAAAATGTTGGGAATTTTAGGTTTTTTGGGATTCACTGACCAGCCGGTGGTCACTCTGTGGTCACTCTGTGGTCACTCTGTGGTCACTCTCGGCCTGTCCACCCCAGAGTGACCCAGCAGCACCGTGTGAACCTGATGGTCAGTGAGAACCTGGAATTTCTGGGAAATTTTGGGAATTTTGGGTCATTTTTTGGGAAAACGTTGGGAATTTTAGGTTTTTTGGGATCTGCTGACCACCCGGTGGTCACTCTGTGGTCACTCTGTGGTCACTCTGTGGTCACTCTCGTGTTGTCCACCGCAGGGTGTCCCAGCAGCACCACACAAACCTGTCCAGGGGGAATTTTGGATCATTTTTGGTCCATTTTTGTAGGAATTTTAGGTTTTTTGGGATTCACTGACCCGGTGGTCACTCAGTGGTCACTCAGTGGTCACTCTGTGGTCACTCAGTGGTCACTCTGTGGTCACTCTGTGGTCACTCTGTGGTCACTCTGGTCACTCTGTGGTCACTCAGTGGTCACTCAGTGGTCACTCTGTGGTCACTCAGTGGTCACTCAGTGGTCACTCTGTGGTCACTCAGTGGTCACTCTGTGGTCACTCAGTGGTCACTCAGTGGTCACTCTGTGGTCACTCTGTGGTCACTCTGTGGTCACTCAGTGGTCACTCAGTGGTCACTCTGGTCACTCAGTGGTCACTCAGTGGTCACTCAGTGGTCACTCTGTGGTCACTCAGTGGTCACTCAGTGGTCACTCTGTGGTCACTCAGTGGTCACTCTCGGCCTGTCCACTCCAGGGTGTCCCAGCAGCACCGCGTGAACCTGATGACCAGCGAGAACCTGTCCATCTGCTTCTGGCCCACGCTGATGCGGCCGGACTTCAGCACGATGGACGCGCTGACGGCCACCAGGACCTACCAGACAATCATCGAACTCTTCATCCACCAGTGCCCCTTCTTCTTCCCGCTCCGGCCGCCTCCGGACACGCCCGGCTCGCCCGGCCCGGCTCCGGCCGCGCCTCCGGCCGCCGCGCCCTTCCCGGCGCCGCCGTCCCCTCCCCGGACGCCGTCGCCGCCGCCGCCGGAGCCGCTGGAGCCCTGAGGGCGGCGTGGGGAGCGACGGCGGCCGCGGCCGGCCGGGATTCGGCCGGGACGGACGCGGGGAGGGGGGGGCTCGGACGTTGCCGCCGAGGTTGCCCAGACTTTGGCCGGGCCGGACGGACGCGCCCGGGGCGGGGCCTGCGGAGTGGCCGGAGGGGGTGAGGGGTGTCCACGGTGGCCTGAGGGGCATCCCGGGTGGCCTGGAGGTCATCCAAGGTGGGCCAGAGTGGCCTGAGGGTCAGCTGGTGTGGCCTGAGGGTCATCCAGGGTGGCCTGAGGGTCATCCAGTGTGGTTCAGGGTGGTCCAAGGGCCGTTTGTGGTGGTCCTGGTGGCCTGAGGGTCATCCAGGGTGGTCCAGAGTGGCCTGAGGGTCATCCAGAGTGGTCCAAGGGTCATCCAGTGTGGTCCAGAGTGGCCTGAGGGTCATCCAGAGTGGTCCAGTGTGGCCTGAGGGTCATTCAAGGTCATCCAGAGTGGTCCAAGGGTCATCCATGGTGGTCCAGTGTGGCCTGAAGGTCATTCAAGGTGGCCTGAAGGTCATTCAGGGTCATCCAGAGTGGTCCAAGGGTCATCCATGGTGGTCCAGTGTGGCCTGAAGGTCATTCAAGGTGGCCTGAAGGTCATTCAGGGTCATCCAGAGTGGTCCAAGGGTCATCCAACATGCTCCAGAGTGGCCTAAGGGTCATCCAGGGTGGCCTGAGGGTCATCCAGGGTGGCCTGAGGGTCATCCAAGGTGGTCCAGAGTGGTCCAAGGGTCATCCAAGGTGGCTCGAGAGTCATCCAGTGCGGTCCAGTGGGGCCTGAGGGTCATCCAAGGTGGTCTGGTGTGGTCTGAGGGTCATCCAGGGTGGCCTGAGGGTCATCCAAGGTGGTCCAGCATTGTCCAAGGTTTGTCCAGTGGGACCTGAGGTACTTCCAGTGGTGGCCAGTGTGGCCTGAGGGTCATCCAAGGTGGTCCAGGGTGGCCTGAGGGTTGTCCAGGGTGGCCTGAGGGTCATCCAGGATAGTCCAACGTTGCCCAAGGTCCATCCAGGGTAGTCCAAGGGTCCAAGGTCCTTCCAGGGTGGTCCAGCGTTGCCCAGGGTCCATCCCAGGTGGCCCAAGGTCCATCCAAGGAGATCCAAGGTGGCCCAAGGTCCATCCCAGGTGGCCCAAGGTCCATCCAAGGTCACCCAAGGGTCATCCACCATTACCCAAGACCATCCAACATTGCCCAAGGTCCATCCAAGGTGGTCCAAGGTCCATGAGGTGGCCCAGGGTGGTCCGAGGGCCGTCCGACGTCATCGGAGGCTCATCCAAGGTCACCCAAGGAGATCCAAGGTGGCCCAGGGGTCATTTCAGGTGGTCCAAGGTCCAAGGTGGCCCAACATTGACCAAGATCCATTTAAGGTGGCCCAAAGTCCATCCAAGGAGGTCCAACGTCCATCCAACGTCATCCAAGGCTCATCCCAAGGTTGCCCAAGGTCCATCCCAGGTGGTCCAGGATCCATCCAAGGTGGCCCAGAGTCCATCCCAGGTGGCCCGGCATTGACCAGGATCCATCCCAGGTGGTCCAAGGTCCATCCAAGAAGATCCCAGGTGGTCCAAGGTCCATCTGAGGTTGCCCAGGATCCATCCCAGGTGGCCCAAGGTCCATCCAAGAAGATCCAAGGTTGCCTAAAGTCCATCCCAGGTGGCCCAGGATCCATCCCAGGTGGCCCAAAGCTCATTCCGGGTGGTCCAGGGTCCATCCCAGGTGGCCCAAGGTCCATCCAAGAAGATCCAGGATCCATCCCAGGTGGCCCAAAGCTCATCCCAGGTGGCCCAAGGTCCATCCCAGAAGATCCCAGGTGGTCCAAGGTCCATCTGAGGTTGCCCAGGATCCATCCCAGCTGGCCCAAGGTCCACCCAAGAAGATCCAGGATCCATCCAAGGTGGCCCAAGGTCCATCCAAGGTGGCCCAAAGCTCATCCCAGGTGGCCCAAGGTCCATCCCAGAAGATCCCAGGTGGTCCAAGGTCCATCTGAGGTTGCCCAGGATCCATCCCAGCTGGCCCAAGGTCCACCCAAGGCCACCGGACGCCACCGCGGCTCCTCGGACCCCCCGGACCCCAAATCCCAAATCCCCGAAATCCCAAATCCCCGAAATCCCGAGCAAATCCCGGGATTCCGCCCCAAAGCACTTACGGTGGGTGGGGGAGGGGCCTCGGAGCCCAAATTTGGGCTTTCCCCAAATCCCCCGGGGCCGATTTTGGGCTCATTCCCGGGAAATCTGGGAATTCCGGGCTGGGGGAGGGCTCGGGCTCGGGGATTTTCGGGAATTCCGGAGGGAATTGGGGCGGAACTGGAGTTTCATGGTACCACTGGGACCCCCCGGGGTCTCTTCGCACTTTAAGACGCCCCCCGAGACCCCCCCCAAAAAAAGGCACCAAAATTCCCAAAAAAAAAAAAAGGGCTCCATTCCCAAATTTCCCAAATTCGGGAATTTGAACAAAAAAAAAAAAAACACTAAAAAATCTGGGAAAAAAAAATCCCATTTTGGGGTTTTTTTTCCCCATGAAAAATCCGATTTTTGGAGCTTTTTTTTTTTCGGGGGGGAGGAAAATTTTGGATGCCGGGAAGGGGGGGGGGGAAAAAAGAAGGAAAATCCATCGAAAGTTGGGAATTTGGGGAGTTGAAAAACCAGGAAAAAAAAACACTACAGGAGCCGTTGGTTTTCCCTCCTTTTCCTGCCACATTCCGGGGCGGATTTTGGGCCAGAATTCCTGAATTTTGGGGGTTTTTAGGTTGAGTTTTTCCAGCTTTTTTTTTTTTTTTTTCCCCCTTTTTTCCGTGGATTTAGATTTTTATCCAAGATTTTTTGGTTTTTTTTTTTGGGATAACCCCGATGAAAACGGATGGAAAAAAGGAGGAATTTGGGAGCCGCCGTAAATTATTAAAATAATAAATAAAAAAATGTAAAAAAAAAACCCACAGGAACGACCCCAAAAAAACCCGGAATTCTCGGAATTCCCGCCGCCAAAATCCGGGATTTTGGGGCTTCGGAGGGGGGATTTTTTTTTGGGAATTTTTGGGATTTTTTGGGGGATTTTTTGGGGATTTTTTTGGGGATTTTTAGGGCCTGGAAATCCCGGAAAAAAAAAAAATTGGGAATTTCCCTTGGAGAGACGTTGCCTTTTCCCGCTTCTTTCAAGGACGTTTTTAACGGATTTTGGTGGGAATTTTTTTGGGTTCCTTTTCCCGGGGTTTTTCCGGGATTTCGTGCATGAGGAAAAGCCCCAGGAATTCCCGGAAAAAAACAAAAAAAAAAAATCGAGGAAGGAAAAGAAAAACAAAAAAAAAAAAAGATAAAAAAAGGAAAAAAAAAAGGATGGAAATAAAAGCGAGGCGGCTGCGGAGAATCTTCCTTGGAAAAATGGGAGAATTCCCGGGAAATTGGGGTTGGAGTGGGAATTGAGGAGGGAAAAACGGGATTGGAGTGGGATTGGACTGGGGAAATTGGGGTTTAAACGGGATTGAACTGGGAAAATTGGGATTCGACTGGGAAAACTGGGATTGGACTGGGAAAATTGGGATTGGACTGGGAAAACTGGGATTGGACTGGGAAAATTGGGATTGAACTGGAAAATTTGGATCAAACTGGGAAAACTGGAAGTGAACTGGGAAAATTGGGATTGGACTGGGAAAACCGGGATTGGACTGGGAAAACTGGGATTTAAATGGGATTGGACTGGGGAAACTGGGATTGGACTGGGAAAACTGGGATTTAAATGGGATTGAACTGGGAAATTTGGATCGAACTGGGAAAACTGGGAGTGAACTGGGAAAATTGGGATTGGACTGGGAAAACTGGGATTGAACTGGGAGTGAACTGGGAAAATTGGGATTGAACTGGGATTGAACTGGGAAAATTGGGATTGGATTGGGAAAATTGGGATTGGACTGGGATTGAACTGGGAAAATTGGGATTGGACTGGGAATTGGGAACCAGGACTGAACTGGGAACAGGCACTGGGAACTGGGATGGAACTGGGAACTGGGACTGGAAAATTGGGATTGAACTGGGCAATGGAAATTGGACTGGGGAAGCTGGGATGGAACTGGGAATTGGGAACTGGGAGCTGGAATTTTGGGAGGCAGAACTGGGAATTTGGATTGGAAACTGGGAATGGGAACTGGGATTGAACTGGCCCAGGGGTGGCACTGGGACCCCAAAGGTGACACTGGGGACACCAAGGGTGGCACTGGGACCTCCAGGAAGAGTTGGGGACCCCAAAGGTGGCACCAGGGACACCCAGGGTGGCACTGGGACCCCAAAGGTGGCACTGGGACCTCCCGGAAGGATTGGGGACACCAAAGGTGACACTGGGGACACCCAGAGTGGCACTGGGACCTCCCAGAAGGATTGGGGACTCCAATGGTGGCACTGGGGACACCAAGAGTGGCACTGGGACCACAAAGGTGGCACTGGGACCTCCGGGAAGGACTGGGGACTCCAAGGGTGGCACCGGGGATCCCAAAGGTGACACTGGGGTCACCCACGCTGCCCTTGGGCACCAGGGACACCCTGGGGACACTCTGGGGACACCCAGGGTGGCACTGGGACCCCAAAGGTGGCACCAGGACCCCAATGGTGGCACTGGGACCCCAAGAAGGGCACTGGGACCTCCAGGAAGAGTTGGGGACCCCAAAGGCGGCACTGGGACCCCAAAGGTGGCACTGGGGACCTTCAGGAAGGGTTTGGGGACACTCAGGGTGGCACTGGGATGCCAAGAAGTGCACTGGGACCTCCGGGAAGAGTTGGGGACCCCAAAGGTGGCACTGGGACCCCAAAGGTGACACTGGGACCTCCGGGAAGAGTTGGGAACCCCAGGGGTGGCACTGAGACCCCAGAAGTGACACTGGGGACACCCAGAGTGGCACTGGGACCCCAAAGGTGGCACTGGGACCTCCTGGAAGAGTTGGGGATGCCAAGGGTGACACTGGGACCACAAAGGTGGCACTGGGACCTCCTGGAAGAGTTGGGGATGCCAAGGGTGACACTGGGACCACAAAGGTGGCACCAGGGATCCCAAAGGTGACACTGGGGTCACCCACGCTGCCCATGGGCACCAGGGACACCCTGGGGACACTCTGGGGACATCCAGGGTGGCACTGGGGACCTCCAGGAAGGGTTTGGGACTTCAGGAAGGACTGGGGACACCAAAGGTGGCACTGGGGACACCCAGGGTGGCACTGGGACCTCAAAGGTGACAAAAGGATCTCGAGGGTGGCACAGAGACCCCAAAAGTGGCACTGGGACCCAAAAGGTGACACTGGGACCCCTGGGGTTTATTTGGGGCACCCAGGGTGGCACTGGGGACCTCCAGGAACGGTTTGGGACTTCCAGGAAGGATTGGGGACACCAAGGGTGGCACTGGGACCCCAAAGGTGGCACTGGGACCCCAAGGGTGGCACTGGGACCTCCAGGAAGGGTTTGGGATTTCCAGAAAGGATTGGGGACACCAAGGGTGGCACTGGGACCCCAAAGGTGGCACTGGGACCCCAATGGTGGCACTGGGACCCCAAAGGTGGCACCGGGACCTCCAGGAAGGATTGGGGACACCAAAGGTGGCACAGAGACCCCAAAGGTGAACTGGGACCTCAAAAGTGGCACTGGGATCCCAAGAAGAGTTGGGGACCCCAATGGTGGCACTGAGACCTCCAGGAAGGGTTGGGGACCCCAAGGGTAGCACCAAGGACACATGAAGTGACAGAAATGTCACCGCAGGGTTTTATTCCGTGTCCCCAAGTCCTGCTCCAGCCTCCTGACCTCGGGGTTGGGGTACTCGGGGTTCTCCACCACCCCCGGGCCCAATTTGAGCTCGAGGAAGGCGTGGGGGGCGTTGGGGGCGCTGGCGGCGGCGCCGGCGAAGGCCACGCTGCCCAAGGGCACCGGGGACACCCTGGGGACATCCAGGGTGGCACTGGGACCCCAAGAATGGCACTGGGACCTCCGGGAAGGACTGGGGACATCAAAGGTGGCAATGGGACCTCCAGGAAGGGTTTGGGAGTTCCAGGAAGGATTGAGAACACGAATGGTGGCACTGGGACCCCAAAGGTGGCACTGGGACCCCAAAGGTGGCACTGGGACCCCAAGGGTGGCACTGGGACCCCAAAGGTGGCACTGGGACCTCCAGGAAGGGTTTGGGACTTCCAGAAAGGATTGGGGACATCAAAGGTGGCACTGGGACCCCAAGAATGGCACTGGGACCTCCAGGAAGGGTTTGGGAGTTCCAGGGAGGATTGGGGACCTCAAGGATGGCTCTGGGACCCCAAAAAGGGCACTGGGACCCCCGGGAAGAGTTGGGGATCCCAAAGGTGACACTGGGCCCCCAAAGGTGGCACTGGGACCTCCGGGAAGGGTTTGGGACTTCCAGAAAGGATTGGGGACATCAAAGGTGGCACTGGGGACACCAGAAGTGGCACTGGGACCCCAAGAAGAGTTGGGGATCCCAAAGGTGGCACTGGGACCCCAAGGGTGGCACTGGGACCTCCAGGAAGGGCTTGGGACTTCCAGGAAAGATTGGGGACACCAAGGGTGGCACTGGGACCCCAAGGGTGGCACTGGGACCTCCGGGAAGAGTTGGGGACCCCAAAGGTGACACTGGGACCCCAAATGTGGCACTGGGACCCCAAGAATGGCACTGGTACATCCAGGAAGGGTTTGGGACTTCCAGGGACAATTGGGGACACCAAGGGTGGCACTGGGACCCCAAAGGTAACACTGGGACCCCAATGGTGGCACTGGGACCTCCAGGAAGGGTTTGGGACTTCCAGAAAGGATTGGGGACACCAAGGGTGGCACTGGGACCCCAAAGGTGGCACTGGGACCCCAAAGGTGGCACTGGGACCCCAAGGGTGGCACTGGGACCCCAAAGGTAACACTGGGACCCCAAAGGTGGCACTGGGACCTCCAAGAAGGGTTGGGGATCCTAAAGGTGACACTGGGACCTCCAGGAAGGGTTGGGGACCCCAAGGGTAGCACCAAGGACACATGAAGTGACAGAAATGTCACCGCAGGGTTTTATTCGGTGTCCCCAAGTCCTGCTCCAGCCTCCTGACCTCGGGGTTGGGGTACTCGGGGTTCTCCACCACCCCCGGGCCCAATTTGAGCTCGAGGAAGGCGCGGGGGGCGTTGGGGGCGCTGGCGGCGGCGCCGGCGAAGGCCACGCTGCCCAAGGGCACCGGGGACACCCTGGGGACACCCTGGGGACATCCAGGGTGGCAATGGGACCCCAAGAATGGCACTGGGACCTCCGGGAAGGGTTTGGGACATCAAAGGTGGCAATGGGACCTTCAGGAATGGTTTGGGAGTTCCAGGAAGGATTGAGAACACGAATGGTGGCACTGGGACCCCAAGGGTGGCACTGGGACCTCCAGGAAGGGTTTGGGAGTTCCAGAAAGGATTGGGGACATCAAAGGTGGCACTGGGACCCCAAGGGTGGCACTGGGACCCCAAAGGTGGCACTGGGACCCCAAGGGTGGCACTGGGACCTCCAGGAAGGGTTTGGGAGTTCCAGAAAGGATTGGGGACATCAAAGGTGGCACTGGGACCCCAAGGGTGGCACTGGGACCCCAAGAATGGCACTGGGACCTCCAGGAAGGGTTTGGGAGTTCCAGGGAGGATTGGGGACCTCAAGGATGGCTCTGGGACCCCAAAAAGGGCACTGGGACCCCCGGGAAGAGTTGGGGATCCCAAAGGTGACACTGGGCCCCCAAAGGTGGCACTGGGACCTCCAGGAAGGGTTTGGGACTTCCAGAAAGGATTGGGGACACCAAGGGTGGCACTGGGACCCCAAGAAGAGTTGGGGACCCCAAAGGTGGCACTGGGACCCCCAGGGTGGCACTGGGACACCAAGAATGGCACTGAGAACTCCAGGAAGGGTTGGGGACCCCAAGGGTAACACCAAGGACACATGAAGTGACAGAAATGTCACCGCAGAGTTTTATTCCGTGTCCCCAAGTCCTGCTCCAGCCTCCTGACCTCGGGGTTGGGGTACTCGGGGTTCTCCACCACCCCCGGGCCGAATTTGAGCTCGAGGAAGGCGCGGGGGGCGTTGGGGGCGCTGGCGGCGGCGCCGGCGAAGGCCACGCTGCCCAAGGGCACCAGGAAGCGCTCGGGGAACTCCACGTCCTGCCGGTGGCCCAGCCACGTCCCCTTGGTCATGGTGCCACCGTCGCGCACCCAGAACGGCCACACGTCCACGTGCAGCCGGTTGGCGCGGCTGAAGTGGACGCGGAAGAAATCCCCCTCGGCCGCCTTCTCCCAAAGAAACCCCTCGGGGTCCTCCACCGGCCGGCCCGTGGCGGCCACGGCGCCGAGCCAGCGCGACTTGGGGACGTCGTCGCGGTAGA
>JAVTVJ010004792.1:0-11885 GCA_034509425.1 Eopsaltria australis | reverse complement strand
CATCTTCCGCAAGAACGGCGTGCAGGCCATGGTGGAATATCCGCGATCCCGGAATCCCGGAATCCCGGGAGCTGCCCTCGGGAGGCTCCCCCGAAGGATTCAGGGGCTCAGGTGGCCCCACCTGGCTCCGGGAGATCCCCAAATTCCCCAGGTTCCCTTGGGAACTCCCCAGATCCCGTTGGGAATTCCCTAGATCCCCTTGGGAATTCCTCAGATTCCGTTGGGAACTTCTCAAATTCCGTTAGGAACTCCCCAAATTCCGTTAGGAACTCCCCACATTCCTTTGGGAACTCCTCAAATTCCATTGGGAATTCCTCAAATTCCGTTGGGAACTCCCCAAATTCCGCTGGGAATTCCCCAAATTCCTTTGGCAGCTCCTCAAATTCTGCTGGGAACTCCCCAGATTCCGTTGGGAGCTCCTCAAATTCCATTGGAAATTCCTCAAATGCCATTGGGAATTCCTCAAATTCTGTTGGGAACTCCCCAAATCCCATTGGGAATTCCCCAAATTCCATTGGGAACTCCCCAGATTCCATTGGGAACTCCTCAAATTCCATTGGGAACTCCTCAAATTCCACTGGGAATTCCCCAGATTCCGTTGGGAGCTCCCCAAATTCCATTGGGAATTCCCCAAATTCCATTGGAAACTCCCCAAATCCCATTGGGAATTCCTCAAATTCCATTGGGAGCTCTCCAGATTCCGTTGGGAATTCCCCAGATTCCATTGGGAACTCCCCAAATTCCATTGGGAATTCCCCAAATTCCATTGGGAATTCCCCAAATTCCATTGGGAACTCCCCAGATTCCATTGGGAGCTCCCCAAATTCCGTTGGGAATTCCCGGAATTCCGCGTTTTCCTTGACCTTTTCCCCGGCACGTTCGACTCGGTGCAGAGCGCGCAGCGCGCCAAGGCCTCGCTCAACGGCGCCGACATCTACTCAGGCTGCTGCACCCTCAAGATCGAGTACGCCAAGGTGAGCACACCTGGGCACACCTGGGGACACCTGGGCACACCTGGGGACACCTGGGGACACCTGGGGACACTTGGGGACACATCTGGGCACACCTGGGGACACGTGGGCACACCTGGGGACACGTGGGAACACCTGGGGACACACCTGGGGATACCTGGGGACACCTGGGGACACCTGGGACACACCTGGGACACACCTGGGGACACCTGGGACACACCTGGGGACATGTGGGGACACACTGGGGGACACCTGGGAACACCTGGGACACCTGGGGACACACCGGGGACACCTGGGACACCTGCTACACTGGGGACACACCTGGGGAACACCTGGCAACTGGGACACACCTGGGCACACCTGGGGCACGTGGGGCACAGCTGGACACTGGGGACGCCTGGGGACACCTGGGCACACCTGGGACACACCTGGGACACACCTGGGCACACCTGGGGGTGCATGGGAACACACCTGGGCACACCTGGGGACACACCTGGGGTCACGTGGGGACACACCTGGGGACACTTGGTCACACCTGGGGACACGTGGGGACACCTGGGGGTGTATGGGAACACACCTGGGGACACACCTGGGCACACCTGGGGAAACCTGGGGACACACCTGGGGACACCTGGGGGTGCATGGGAACACACCTGGGGACACCTGGGGAAACCTGGGGGTGCATGGGAACACACTTGGGGACACCTGGGACACACCTGGGGACACACCTGGGGGTGCATGGGAACACACCTGGGGACACATGGGAACATGTGGGGGTACATGGGAACACACCTGGGGACACGTGTGAACACGTGGGGGTACAGGAGAACACACCTGTGTCACACACCTGGGCACACCTGGGCACACCTCCCGGGGGTACCTGGGCACACCTGGGCAGGTGCCAACCCCCCCCTCCCCACCCCTCCCCCAGCCCAGCCGGCTGAACGTGTTCAAGAATGACCAGGACACCTGGGACTACACCAACCCCAACCTGAGCGGGACAGGTAACGCAGCCCCGCCCCTCCCGGGCTCACCTGGGCTCACCTGGGCTCACCTCGGCTCACCCGGGCTCACCCGGGCTCACCTGGGCTCACCTGGGCTCACCTGGCCCCGCCCGGGCTGAGCCCACAGGGGTTTGGGGGTCACCAGGGGGGTCGTTGGTGCGTCGTGTTCGGGGCTCACCTGGGCCAGGTGTGGCGGAGGGAGGGGCCTCACCTGTGGTTGAGTTTTGGGGAGGTTTCCTGGAATTTTGGGGAGGTTTGGAGGAGGGGAGGGGCCATTGCTTCCTCACCTGGAATCTGAGGGGGGTCACACACCTGGAGAGGGGGTCACACACCTGAGGTGACACACCTGGAGGGGGTCACACACCTGAGGGGTGACACACCTGTGAGGGTCACACACCTGTGAGGGTCACACACCTGGAGAGGGGGTCACACACCTGTGAGGGTCACACACCTGGAGGGCGTCACACACCTGAGGTGACACACCTGGCAAGGGTCACACACCTGGAGAGGGGGTCACACACCTGAGGTCACACACCTGGCAAGGGTCACACACCTGAGGTGACACACCTGTGAGGGTCCCACACCTGTGAGGGTGACACACCTGGCAAGGGTCACACACCTGAGGTGACACACCTGTGAGGGTCACACACCTGTGAGGGTGACACACCTGGCAAGGGTCACACACCTGAGGTGACACACCTGTGAAGGGGTCACACACCTGTGAGGGGATCACACGCCTGAGGTGACACACCTGAGGTGACACACCTGTGAGGGTCACACACCTGGCAAGGGTCACACACCTGAGGTCACACACCTGAGTTCACACACCTGTGGGGTACAACCTGTGAGCGGGATCACACACCTGAGGTCACCCTGAGGTCCACACACCTGTGAGGGTGACACCCTGGAGGGGGGTCAACACTGAGGTACACCACGTGAGGTACACACCTGTGAGGGTCACACTCTGGCCACCGGGGCACACACCTGGCAAGGGCACAACTGAGGGTAACACACCTGGTGAGGTCACACCACCTGTGAGGGTTCACCCCTTGAGGTGACACACCTGCAAGGGTCACAACACTGAGGTTCCACACCTGGCAGGGTCACACATTCTGTGAGGGTCACACACCCTGAGGTCACACACTTGTGAGGGGGTCACACACCTGTGAGGGGGTCACACACCTGAGGTGACACACCTGGCAAGGGCCACACACCTGAGGTGACACACCTGGCAAGGGTCACACACCTGAGGTGACACACCTGGGGGAGTCACACACCTGGAGAGGGGGTCACACACCTGAGGTGACACACCTGGCAAGGGTCACACACCTGTGAGGGGATCACACACCTGGAGAGGGTCACACACCTGGAGAGGGGGTCACACACCTGAGGTCACACACCGGAGCAGGGGTCACACACCTGGAGTGGGGGTCACTCATCTGAGAGGTGAAACACCTGTGAGGGTCACACACCTGTGAGGGTGACACACCTGGAGGGGGTCACACACCTGAGGTCACACACCTGTGAGGGGGTCACACACCTGAGGTGACACACCTGAGGTCACACACCTGGCAAGGGTCACACACCTGTGAGGGTCACACACCTGTGAGGGTGACACACCTGAGGTGACACACCTGGCAAAGGTCACACACCTGCGAGGGTCACACACCTGGCAAAGGTCACACACCTGCAAGGGTCACACACCTGTGAGGGTCACACACCTGTGAGGGTCACACACCTGGCAAAGGTCACACACCTGCAAGGGTCACACACCTGCGAGGGTCACACACCTGTGAGGGTCACACACCTGTGAGGGTGACACACCTGTGAGGGTCACACACCTGTGAGGGTCACACACCTGTGAGGGTCACACACCTGTGAGGGGGTCACACACCTGAGGTGACACACCTGTGAGGGTCACACACCTGTGAGGGGGTCACACACCTGAGGTGACACACCTGGAGGGGGTCACACACCTGAGGTGACACACCTGTGAGGGTCACACACCTGCAAGGGTCACACACCTGTGAGGGTCACACACCTGTGAGGGGATCACACACCTGAGGTCACACACCTGGTCCAGGTAAAAATGGACCCAAATTTCCCATGAGAAGGGGCTGAACCCCCCCCCCCCTTCCCGAAATCGCGTTTCTCCCCCCGGGGGCGACTTTTGGGGTCATTTTGGGGGATTTTGGGACATTCCCGTGGTTTGAGGGGCCCAGTTCCAGGCAGGGAAGCAATGGCTCGGAGCCAGGGGGTTCTTCCCAAAAACTGGGGGAGTTCTTCCCGAAAATTGGGAATGGTCATTCCCAAAAATTGAGGGAGTTCTTCCCAAAAATAGGGAAGGGTCATTCCCAAGAAATGAGGGAGTTCTTCCCTGAAATTGAAGGGGTCATTCCCAAAAATTGGGGGAGTTCTTCCCAAAAATTGAGGAGATCATTCCCAAAAATTGAAGGGATCAATCCCAAAAATTGGGAGTGGTCATTCCCAAAAATAGGGGTGTCATTTCCAAAAAAGAGGGATCATTCCCAAAAACTGGGGGAGTTGTTCCCAAAAATAGGAGGGGTCATTCCCATAAAAAAGGGGAGTTCTTCCCAAAAATTGGGAATGGTCATTCCCAAAAATTGGTGATTTCTTCCCAAAAAATGGGGGAGTTGTTCCCAAAAATTGGGAGTGGTCATTCCCAAAAAATGGACGGTCATTCCCAAAAATTGGGGGAGTTCTTCCCAAAAATTGAGGGGATCAATCCCAAAAATTGAAGGGATCAATCCCAAAAATTGGGAGTGGTCATTCCCAAAAATAGGGGATTTCTTCCCAAAAATTGGGGGAGTTGTTCCCAAAAATTGGGGGAGTTCTTCCCAAATATTGGGAGTGGTCATTCCCAAAAATTGAGGGGGTCATTCCCAAAAATTGGGAATGGTCATTCCCAAAAATAGGGGAGTCATTCCCAAAAATTGGGGGATCATTCCCAAAAATTGAGGGGGTCATTCCCAAAATCCACGGCGCTGGGGGGGTTTGGCCTTCGGCGGCTCCGAGCTCATCCCGGGCGGATTCGGCCTCGCCCCCTCCCCCTCCCCCTCCTCCTCCCCCTCCTCCTCCTCCTCTTCCTCCTCCCCCTCCCCCCTCTCACCACACGGGGGGGGCCCAAAATCCCGGAGAAAACACCGGAAAATCCCGAAAAAGTGCGGGACCCCCCGGCGAGGGACACGGCACATCCACCTGCACTTCCCAAAAAAACCAAACTCATCCCAAAATTCCGAGCGGGAATGGGAAACACGAGGCCGGAAAGGCCCCCAAAAAAAAAAACCAAACGCGGCGAAATCCGGAGGAATTCCCTCCTCTCCAAAGGCAAAATCCTGGTGGGTTTTTAGGAATTCTGCACCACGGACACAACCCAGGAACATTTTGGGTTTCTCAGGAATTCTCTCTCAATTCCAAGGCACAAACCCAGTGGGTTTTGGGAATTCCACACCAAGGACACACTCCAGGAACATTCTGGTTCTTTGGGAATTCTCTCATATCCAAAGGCACAAACCCAGTGGGGTTTTGGGAATTCCACATCGACACAACCCAGGAACATTCTGGTTCTTTGGGAATTCTGCACCATGGACACAACACAAGACACTCCAAGAATGTTCTGGTTCTTTAGGAATTCTCATTTCCAAAGGCACAAACCCGATGGGTTTTTAGGAATTCTACACCACGGACACAACCCAAGAACATTCTGGTTTTCTAGGAATTCTCTCATTTCCAAGGCACAAATCCAGTGGTTTTTTAGGAATTCAACATCGACACGACCCAACAACATTTTGAGTTTTTCAGGAATTCTCTCTCATTTCCAAGGCACAAACCCGATGGGGTTTTAGGAATTCAACATCGACACACTCCAGGAACATTCTGGTTCTTTGGGAATTCTCTCAATTCCAAAGGCACAAACCTGGTGGGTTTTAGGAATTCAGCAACATCGACACGACCCAAGACACAACCCAACAACATTTTGGGTTTTTCAGGAATTCTCTCTTTTCCAAGGCACAAACCCAATGGGTTTTTAGGAATTCAACATGGACACGGCACGAGACACACTCCAGGAACATTCTGGTTCTTTGGGAATTCTCTCTTGTATCCAAAGGCACAAACCCGATGGGTTTTAGGAATTCTACACCACGGACACAACCCAAGAACATTCTGGTTCCTTTAGGAATTCTCTCAGTTCCAAAGGCACAATCCCAGTGGTTCTTTAGGAATTCAGCAACATGGACGCAACCCAAGACACAGCCCGACAACATTTTGGGTTTTCCAGGAATTCTCTCTCATTCCCAAGGCACAAACCCGATGCGGTTTTAGGAATTCAGCAACATCAACACAACCCAAGACACTCCAAGAGCATTCTGGGTTTCTAGGAATTCTCAATTCCAAGGCACAAATCCAATGGTTTTTAGGAATTTCACATCACGGACACAACCCAAGAAACACTCCAAGAACATTCTGGTTCTTTGGGAATTCTCTCATTTCCAAGGCACAAACCTGGTGGGTATTTAGGAATTCAACATCAACACAACCCAAGGACGTTTTGGATTCTTTAGGAATTTTCTCGATTCCAAAGGCACAAACCAAGTGGTTCTTAGGAATTCTGCACTATGGACACAACCCAACAACATTCTGGGCTTTTAAGGAATTCTCTCATTTCCAAGACACAAACCCAGTGGGTTTTTAGGAATTCAGCAACATTGACACATCCCAGGAACACTTTGGGTTTTTCAGGAATTCTCTCTCATTTCCAAGACACAAACCCAGTGGGGTTTCAGGAATTCTGCACCACGGACACAACCCAAGACACTCCAAGAGCATTCTGGGTTTTCAGGGAATTCTCTCTTAATTCCAAGGCACAAACCCGATGGGGTTTTAGGAATTCAACATCGACACATCCCAAGATAATTTTGTGTCTTTAAGGAATTCTCTCATTCCCAAGGCTCAAACCTTATGCGTTTTCAGGAATTCTGCACCATAGACACAACCCAGGACACTCCAGGAACATTCTGGTTCTTTAGGAATTTTCTCTCATTTCCAAGGCACAAATCCAATGGGGTTTTAGGAATTCAACATCGACACAACCCAACAACATTCTGGTTCTTTAGGAATTCCCTCCTCTCCAAAGGCACAAACCCAATGGGTTTTAGGAATTCAACATCGACACACTCCAAGAACATTCTGGTTCCTTAGGAATTCTCTCTCATTTCCAAGGCACAAACCCAGTGGTTCTTTAGGAATTCAGCAACATGGACACAACCCAAGACACACTCCAAGAGCATTCTGGTTTTCTAGGAATTCTCAATTCCAAGGCACAAACCTGGTGGTTTTTTAGGAATTCCACATCGACGCAACCCAGGAGCACTTTGGGTTTTTCAGGAATTCTCTCTCATTCCCAAGGCACAAACCCAGTGGGGTTTTAGGAATTCCACACCACGGATATACTCCAAGGACACTCTGGTTCTTTAGGAATTCTCTCAATTCCAAGGAACAAACCCAATGGGGTTTTAGGAATTCAGCAACATCGACACAACCCGAGGTGGTTTTGGGTTTTTCAGGAATTCTCTCTCATTTCCAAAGGCACAAACCTGGTGGGTTTTAGGAATTCCTCACCACGGACACAACCCAAGAACATTTTGGTTCCTTTAGGAATTCTCTTTCATGTCCAAAGGCACAAACCCGATGGGTTTTTAGGAATTCTGCACCATGGACACAACCCAGGAACATTTTGGGTTTTCCAGGAATTCTCTCTCAATTCCAAGGCACAAACCCAGTGGGGTTGTAGGAATTCCACATCGACACAACCCAGGACACATTCCAAGAGCATTCTGGTTCTTTGGGAATTCTCTCATTCCCAAGGCACAATTTGGATTTTAAGAATTCCATCAGCATCAACACACTCCGACAACATTCCCTAGGAATTCTCTCATTCCCAAGGCACAATTTGGGCGGATTTTAGGAATTCCACACCACTCCAAGAGCATTTCCTAGGAATTCTGGCACTTCCAAGGCAGAATTTGGGCGAATTTTAGGAATTCCTCAACATCAACACACCCCAAGAGCTGGTTTTAGGAATTCTCATTCCCAAGGCACAATTTGGGCGAATTTTAGGAATTCCACACCACTCCAACAGCTTTTCCTAGGAATTTTCCAATTCTGCCATTCCCGAGGCAGAATTTGGGCGGATTTTAGGAATTCCATCAACATGGGCACCCTCCAAGGACCCTCCTTAGGAATCCTCTCACTTCCAAGACCCAGATCCGGTGCTTTTTTGGGAATTTCACGGCACGGAAACGCTCCCAAGGACATTCTGTAGGAATTCCCTCCCTTCCAAGATCCAATTCCAGGGATTTTTAGGAATTTCCTCTCCCCACTTGACCTTCAGGACCCATTCCTGGTGGGTTTTGGGCGTTTCCATTCCAAGAGGGGTTTTTTTTTTAGGAATTCTCTGACTTCCAAGAGCTGGTTTGGGTGAGTTTCAGGAATTCCTCACTTCCAGGATCTGTTTTGGGGGGATTTTTAGGGAATTCCCCGCTTCCAAAACAAATTTTAAGGATTTTTAGCGTTTTCTCCCCATATTTGACCTTCCAAGACCATTTTGGGTCGTTTTTAGGAATTCTCTCCCTTCCAGGACCTTTTCCTTGGCATTTTTCAGGAATTTCCTCACCCCACTTCACATCCAGGACCGTTGTTGGAGATTTCAGGAATTCTCTCCCTTCCCAGGCCCAATTCCAGCACTTCCAGGGAATCTCTGGCATCCAGGACCCCATTCTGGGGGTTCTTAGGAATTCTCTCACTTCCAGGACCATTTTTAGGTGGTTTTAGGAATTCTCTCACTTCCAGGACCATTTTTAGATGTTTTTAGGAATTTTCCCACTTCCCAAGACGATTTTTAGGTTGTTTTAGGAATTCTTCCACTTCCAAGACCATTTTCAGGTGGTTTTGGGAATTCTCTCACTTCCAGGACCATTTTTAGGTGGTTTTAGGAACTCTTCCACTCCCAAGGCACAATTCCAGTGGTTTTAGGAATTCTTCCAAGGCCCAATTCCCGTCCTTGCAGGACTCATCCCATCACGGTTCCAAAAATCCCAAAATCCACCAAAACCGGGCTGGGGGGGCCCAAAAAATTTCAGGAACAATCCAGGAACATTCCAGAACATTTCCAGGAACATTCCAAGAACATTCCAGGAACATTCCCAAGGACATCTCAGGAACATTCCCAAGAACATTCCAGAACACTCCAAGAACATTCCCAGGAACATTCCAAGAACATTCCAGAACATGCCAAAAACAACCCCAGGAACACTCCAAGAACATCTCAGGAACATTCCAAGAACATTTCCAGGAACATTCCAGAACACCCCAAGAACACACTAGGAACACCCCAAGAACATTCCCAGGAACATCTCAGGAACATTCCAGAATATTCCCAAGAACACTCCAAGAACATTCCCAGGAACATTCCAGAACATTCCAAGAACAATCTCAGGAACATTCCAGAACACTCCTAGAACATTTCCAGGAACACCCCAAGAACACTCCAAGAACATTCCCAAGAACATTCCAGAACAACCCAGGAACATTCCAGAACACCCCAAGAGCATTCCCAGGAACATTCCAGAACAACCCAGGAACATCCTAAGAACATCTCAGGAACATTCCAGAACACTTCAAGAGCATCTCAGGAACATTCCCAGGAATATTCCAGGAACATTCCAGAACACCCCAGGAACATCCTAAGAACATCTCAGGAACATTCCAGAACACCCCAAGAGCATTCCCAGGAACATTCCAGAACACTCCAAGAACAACCCCAGGAACATTCCAGGAACATTTCCAAGAACATTCCCAGGAACATTCCAGAACACCCCAGGAACAACCCCAGGAACATCTCAGGAACATTCCCAGGAACATTCCAGAACACTCCAAGAACATTCCAGGAACATTCTCAGGAACATTCCAGAACACTCCAGGAACATTCCAAGAACATCTCAGGAACATTCCAGAACACTCCAAGAACATTCCAGAACACTCCAGGAACATTCCAGGAACATTCCAGAGCACTCCAAGAGCACTCCCCAGGATGTGGGGGTGCCCCCGTTGGGGTGCGGGCGCCATTCCGGGGGCTCCGGGGCTCTCCTGGTGACTGTCCCTCCCTCGCCTGTGCCGCAGGGCCCGGGGCGCTCGGAGCCGCCGCGGTCGGGAAAGAGCAGCCCCCAAACGGACTCTGTAAGGCCTGAGCAGCCGTGAGTAACGCCTGCCGCTCCTCTGCTGCTTCCCTCTTCCTCTCCTTTTTCCTCTTCTTTTCCTCTCCTTTTCCTCTCCTTTTCCCTCTCCTTTTCCCTCTCCTTTTTCCTCTTCTTTTCCTCTCCTTTTTCCTCTCTTTTTCCTCTTCTTTTCCCTCTCCTTTTTCCTCTTCTTTCTCTCCTTTTTCCTCTTCTTTTTTCTCTTTTCTCTGTTTTTTCTCTCTTTTTTTCCCTCCTTTTTCCTCTTTTTCCTCTCCTTTTCTCTCTCCTTTTTCCTCTTTTTCCTCTCCTTTTCTCTCTCCTTTTTCCTCTTTTTCCTCTCCTTTTCTCTCTCCTTTTTCCTCTTCTTTCTCTCCTTTTCTCTCTCTTTTTTCCTCTCCTTTTTACTCTTTTTCCTATCCTTTTCCTCTCCTTTTTTTCCTCTTTTTTTCTCTTTTTTCTCTCATTTTTTCCTCTCCTTTTTCCTCTCCTTTTCTCTCTCCTTTTCCTCTCCTTTTCCCTCTCCTTTTCTTTTTCCTCTTCTTTTTCCTCTCCTTTTTCTTCTTCTTTCTCTCCTTTTTCCTCTTCTTTTTTCTCTTTTCTCTGCTTTTTCTCTCTTTTTTTCCCCTCTTTTTTCCTCTTTTTCCTCTCCGTTTTCCTCTTCTTCCTCTCCTTTTCTCTCTCCTTTTTCCTCTCCTTTTTACTCTTTTTCCTCTCCTTTTTCTTCTCCTTTTTTTCCTCTCTTGTTCTCTTTTTTTTCTCGTTTTTTCTGTCCTTTTTTTCCTCCTTTCTCCTCTTTTTCCTCTCTTTTTTTCCTCTTTTCTCTTTACTTTTTTCTCTCCTTTTTCCTCTCCTTTTTCCTCTTCTTCCTCTCCTTTTTTTCCTTTTTTTCTCTTTTTTCTCGCATTTTTTTCTGTCCTTTTTCTTCTCCTTTTTTCTCTTTTTTTCTCTCCTTTTCCTCTTCTTTTTCCTCTCTTTTTCCTCCCATCTTTCCTCTTTATTTTCTCCCTTTTCCTCTCTTCTTTCCTCTTTTTTCTTTCATTTTTTCCTCTTTTTCCTGTCCTTTTTTGTCATTTTTTCTCCTTTTTTTTCTCCTTTTTCCTCTTTTTCCTCTCCTTTTCTCTTCTTTTCCTCCTTTTTTCCTCTGTTTTAACCCCAAATTCCAAAGGCACTCTGTGAGTTTTCCAGGAGGGAGGAGTTGGACAAAACTCCGCGTTCTGAGCCCAATGCGGGCACTGCTGACCCCCCCTGCTCCTGGGGGGGCTCATTAGGGTCATAATTAATGATTAACGGGGTAATTAACGCCTTGAGGGGGCTCATTAGGGGTCATAATTAATGATTAACGGGGTAATTAACGCCCTGAGGGGGCTCATTAGGGTCATAATTAATGATTAATGGGGTAATTAACGCTCTGAGGGGGCTCATTAGGGTCATAATTAATGATTAACGGGGTAATTAACGCCCTGAGGGGGCTCATTAGGGTCATAATTATTAATTAATTATCTGAGGGAGCTTTGTGGTCATTGATGAGGTTTGGGGAGGATCCCCCAAATTGGGGGGGGGGATTCAGGGTGGGAATTCCCAAAATCTCTGGGAAGATCCCAAATTCTCGGGGGGGGGGGTGGGGAGCTGTGACCCCCCCTGAGCTGGGGGTGTCC
>JAVTVJ010004791.1:0-35512 GCA_034509425.1 Eopsaltria australis | reverse complement strand
GGCCCGGCTCGTCCCGGCCTGGTCGGGATCGGCCGGGATCGGCTCGGCCCGGCCTGGTCGGGATCGGCCGGGCTCGGCTCGGCCCGGCCCGGCTCGTCCCGGCTCGGCCCGGCCCGGCACGGCACGGCACGGCCCAGCACGGCACGGCCCGGCACGGCACGGCTCGGCACGGCACGGCTCGGCTCGGCACGGCACGGCTCGGCACGGCACGGCTCGGCTCGGGCACGCTCGGCACGGCTCGGCACGTTCTACGGCTCCGGCACCGGCGGCACCGCATGACCGGCTCCGCCTCGCACGGCACGCTCGCACGGCACGGCTCGGCAACGGCTCGCTCCGCACGCACGGGCTCGCTCGGCCCGCAACGGCACGGCACTGCCCGGCACGGCACGGTGCTCGCACGGCACGGCTCGAGCTTCATACGCACGGCTCGTGCGTCAGCGCGCGTGCATCGGCACGGCTCGGCTCGCTGCGCTAGCGGGCCACGGCTCGGCACGGCACGGCCACGGCACAGACTCGGCACCGAGCACTGCACGCTCGGCACGGTCGGCACGGCTCCGCTCCGCACGGCACGGCTCGGCTCGGCCGGGCACGCACGGCACGGCTCGGCTCGGCTCGGCGCTCGGCACGGCTCGGGCTCGGCTCGGCTCGAGCTCGCTCGGCCCGGCCGGTTTCTGCCCGGCCCGGCCCGCCCGGCCCGGCCGGGCCCGGTCCGCCGGCCCGGCACAGCTGGGCTCGGCTCGGCCCGGCCGGACCGGGCACGGCTCGGCCCCTCCCGCTAGGTGGCACTCCAAGCCTGCTGCCGGGCCGGGCCGGGCCGAGGCGGGGACCGGGATCTGGCCCGGGACGGGCATCGGGAACGGGTCCGGGCTCGGGGGGGTCTGTCCGTACCGGGGCAGCCTCGCCCGGTCCCCGCGCCCTCGACACAGCCCCGCTGCGCCTCAGCCCCGCCGGGACCGGGCGGACCCGGACGGGGCACGGGGACACCTCCCCCGGCTGCGGAGCGCGTTTGCCCGGAGCCATCCCCGAGCGCGCCCAGCGCGTTCCACACCGAACTCCTCCCCTGACCCCGCACCGGCACTGGTGCCACCGGTGCCACCTGGCCCTGTCCCGGCTCCTGTCGCGTACCCCCCCGGGTGAGCGCAGCCCCCGCGGGCGCTCGGCCCCGCACCTGCCCGCTCCCCGGTGCCGCTCGGGCCGCCCGAGCCCCGGGGCACGGGGGGAGCAGGAACTGGCTGCGGCTCCTCGCCGGACTCTCTCTGGCATGGGAAAGTGTCAGTGGGTGGCAGAGCTGGAACAGCCACTCCCACGGCTCCCGTCCAGAGCCGTAAATGCAAAGGTGGGGAGATGACAGGGACCGAGGAGCGCGGCATGCGGAGGACAGAACCCCCAGCTGGCAGCCCGTCCACACAGCCAGCTGCCAGGTGACACAGACCGGCCCCGGCGCTGTTCCGAGTGCCAGGACTCTCAAACAAGTCCGAACCGATTCCCTGGCAGCCCCGCTTTCCCTGTGGTGCTCGACACAGGATGAGAGCAGATGGAAAACAAGTATTTGTACAGTCTAGAGCACAGACTTTTAATGCTTTTAATCAAGAAAAAAAATCTAATTCTTCACCTAAACCCATTATTTTGTCACCTCCTCTCAGACTTCCCTTGTTTCATGTTGACCCCGGCCATACAACCCATGGAGTTCAAGCTATCTGTCCCACAGCCTCAGGACCTCAGAAGAGTTCTCTTTTAGAAATTTCCTATATTAATTACCAAGTTCTGTTACCAGGAACTTCTGACACTGCAGGGTGCCCTGGAAGGATAGAATTCGTCTTTCCTTGATGGATCTTTCAAAAGCTTGGACACACTAGAGGTCATAAATACACGAACTGTAACAAATTCATCAAAGCAGGAGGCTGTGATTCCCCAGGAAATGTCAGGAAACTACAGAGAACTTCTGGAAAGTCTGTGAACAGCAAATTCTCTGCCATTTTTATTGGAACACAAGGAAATGGGCTACTCGTAAAATACCAAGTCTCCTCTCACTGTCCATGCTCAGACTGACAGCCCACATCCTTCCAGCCAGCCAGCTCCAGCAGGGACTTTCTTTGCCATTCAGGATGGAGACTGTGGCTTTTGCTTTGTCACTGCTCCCTCACACGGGCATTTGTGTGCTCTGACTCTTCCTCCTTTCTTTGTTTTTCAGGGCCACAGAGTGGGTGCTCTGACCTCAAATTCGCTCTGGAAAATTTTCCGTCTGGTCAGGGCAGGTATTTGGCTGATGTTGTCCCACCGGTGTCAGTCTCCAGGTGTCGTCTCCGCGCACCCAGTAGGGCAAAGAGCAACGTGCAGATAAAGGGGGATTGAGCAACGCGGCGCAGCAAAGGCCAAGCCTGCTGGGTCAGAGGTGAGCAGAAAATCAGCAGAAGACCAACAAAAACCATGTCACAGCCCATGGCCGTGTCACACGGGAGCAGGGTGAGGGAGCGCTCCGGGGGGAGGGCCCGGCTCTGCAACAAAAGAAGCGAAGGAGGCCAGGAGACACAGCCTGCGACCGCCCGGGGAGCTCCTGCCCCTGGGACTGCCAGCACAGCATCCAGCCGTGGGGGCACCACGGGGAAAGCGTGTGGCAATCACTTTTTGTGTTAAAATGAAGCAAAGTCTCGAGCCGGGTCTAAGAGTTGGGGCAGACAGAAGGAGAGCCAACCTCTCTCTGAGTTGAGACATTGTCCCCGTCTGACATTTCGTAAGGGCTGCTGTTTTACAGCAGAGAACAGCAAGTAGAGAGCAATAGTTTCAAACCTGTGCTCTGCCAGGTACAGCTGGCGAGTTGTTGTTGGCATATGGTGTGAGGCTCAATAAAGAGAGACCTGGGGCTAAGGAGAAGGGAAAAAAGGTCTCAACATACTCAAATAAATTTCAGTGTTACTTCTCTATTTTACAGCCTTTATTGCAACATTGCTCTACTTAAGTCAGTCTTTTAGGCAAGGTCCCCTCCTACCCCCTGGAGACCTTCCCACACCACCTCTGTGCTCTCTCCCAGCCTGCTTGCTCACAGGGACACAGCTCTGGGATCCCTCACGTTCTCCTGCAGCTCACCTCCAGCAGCCCTCCCACAGCACCTCAGGCCCTGCAGCTGCTGGCATCACCTTCTGCCCCTGCTGCCCCTGCCCTGCCCCTCTGCTGCTCCCCACGGCAGCTCTGGAGGGTTGCTGAGCAGCTCTGGCCCGATCAGCTCTGATCGTACTGACCTGCTAAGAGCTACTGCCAGGGAAATAACAAATGGGACAAAACTGCAGCAAGAAACATCAGAAATGTCAGCCAGCCTCTCTCTAGGGTATGACCCTCAGTCCAGAGACCTTCTGATAAACACTTCAGTGTTTGAGCCATCACCACTAAGCTAACAGCATCTCTCCAAAGCTGGTGGCATTCCAGAGACAGCTGCTGTAGACCTGGAGTGCGTGAACTGGAAAGCTCGCAAGAAATTCTGGAAAAGAGGGCAATTTCCAGGAAGAAAATTCTTCTGCAATGCTTTACTGTAGGTCTGAGCCCAGAGCTGCAAAGCCCTGGCTTCTACAGTACAAAGAGAGAGCAGAGTTTTATTCGTGACAGAGATGAGCAGTGAGGATGAGATTCTTCCCTCCACCTTTTCACCATGTTGATCTCCTCCTGTTCCCCTCCCTGTGCCTGGGTTGTTTTACCCATGAATGTAGAGGAATCTGGATGCTATTGCATCAGAATCCTTTTTCTCAAAAATGCTATGTTCTTACTAAGTCATTTGGGACTTTTGCTGTCTCCTCCCTCAGTTGAATAGTTCTGAAATAAAGAAATAATGAAATCACTAGAAGGAAGGTGCTTTTCACAGAAATGCTGCTTTTCTAATGAGAATTGGTCTTTTGAGAGACAAGCTGAAGAAGGGCTGCTGCCAGTGCCTGAGTCCCTTTACCAGGAATGTCAGCATCTCCCTGCCTAAAGCATCTCTGAGGAGCCTTTCCAGGACAATTATCAGCAGCCTCTGCACACCTGGCAGGGACAGAGCTCTGTGTGCCCAAACCTCGGCTCAATCCTGTGGTGTGAGCCTCATTCTGCACCTGTTCCCATTTCAAAACCCCCACTTCTGGCCATGCATTTGTTGTGACAAGTGCAGAAATAATTTAAAAGAGACCAGAGTTAGCTCAAAACCTGCTTGCCGAACGCTGGGGTTTTGGATAAGTGGTTAGTCCCGCCAACAAGGTTCCCATGAGAAGCTGAGAACGGACGTTGGCTCCATGAGAGTGGATGTTGGGATTTGAGGTCAGCTGGAGGAAGTTGAAAGAGATCCAGGTAGAGCAGGGAGGTGAGGGGGAGAAGGGAAGGAGGGGACAAGCTGGGCATCCAACCTGAATTACCACCCCAGCTGACGTGATCGGGGTGACTGCGGGATTACTCAGCACTGGCCGGGAGAGCAGGTGTGGGCCACGCCAGCCCTGATAGAATCTGTTTCACATGACAGTTGCACAGACATTTTATTTTGTTAGGGAAGATTAACCCCAGGCAGGAATACAACTTTCTGCTGCAGAGAACAGGGCAGAAATTTGAGGACGGCAAACTTAGATCTCGAAAAACATCTTGAAAACCTGTTCAGGAATTTTACCCAGCAGCTTTAGCATTTGACTTTAGCCGAGGACCACGGCAAGCTGGAGAGCTGTGGGGGCAATGCCAGGGCAGAGCAGCCGTGGCTGCAGCAGGTCACCAGGCAGGAGAGCTCCTGCCCCTGAGCCCTGGCGTGGTTCGGTTTGGAGGGGGAAACACGAGACGGAGTTTTCAGAGTTCGGTTGGAAGGGCCAGTTAGGGCAGCCGCTGGATGTAACTGCCAGATCAGAATGCAGGATAAAGGCACAGGATGAGGGAGTAAACAGCCCCAAGAACAAGCCCTGGCTCACTGCAACTTGCCAGTATTTGCACCCAATACAGATGTTTGTATTTATGATGGTATGGGCTCCAACTACAATCTCCAGACCCAGCTCTCTGGCCAGGCCCAGCTCCAATTTAATCTCTAGTGCATTCACCAAAGATTAACTTGGTAGATAAAGATGGAACTAGAAATATTTGAAGCCTGAAAACCTGTTAGGGAGCTTTTGTTATGGAAACAAACAAACAAAAAAATCCTATTAAAATGTGGAAAGAAAAATAAAATTTAAAAAAAGAAAGAAAAAATGATGATCCACCGACTGATTCTTGAATTCTTCCTCTTTTCAGAGTTCTGAGGTTTGAACATTAAGAACAGTTGACTGTTTGAATCATATAATGCAATACCTGTTCCTCTGGCTTAACGTTACAATATTTCCCACACCGCAGGATTGCTTCACATTATTCTAAGAGGCAGTGTCATTTTCCCTGCAGTGCTAGGTCTTCTTTACTGAGGGAGGACACTCCTACTTCCTTTAATTATATGTTTTGTTTTAAATTAATGTCCTTTATTCTGGGCATGAATCATCAGCTTGTAGACAGGTAAATGTGGGAGTAAGAGAGTGAAAATATAAGTTTGATTCCCAAGGTGGGTGTCTTTAATTAAAACGGACATCAGGATTCAGTCTTCCTTCCCAAACTTACCCCACAAATCTGAAAACTTTTGGATTCCTCGTTCTGATGCAGGAATCTCAGCCCCGTTCTGTACGCTCGGTCCCCTTCGGCCCCAGCGCCGATTCCTGTCCTGTGTGAGCCCTGACAGTTGCACCATATCATGCAAAACAAATATGCCAAGATAAACTTTAAGGCCCCCCTGGGTGCCCGGAGCGCTGGGGAGGGAGCGCAGGCTTGGCTGGACTCTGGCTGCTGGCGGGGCCGGGAGGAAGCTGCGGCAGTGCCCTGCTCCAGCTCCTCATCGCTCGGCCTGGACTCGCCACGGAAAGCGGCTCCAGGCCCGTCCCTGCGGACACTTCTGCTCGCCAGTGGGATTCACCACAGCGAGGCCGGGATGGAGAGTAACGGGATCCGTCTTTGCTTTGCAGCTTTCCCCCTGCATCGCCAAAAGAACTGGGAAAAAATCTCTCCCGCCTTAATTTCCCCAAGGGTGAAACGGGACCCAGGGCGATCTGCGCCCGGCCCCGTGCGGCGCTGCCAGCCGCGGGCACTGCCCCGATCTCCGGGGCCCGAGCAGAGCCCAGGCTGGCACGGGGCAGCAGCGGCAGCGCCCGGCACACGCGTGTCCCCGCGGCCAGCCCCGGCCTCCCGCACCTGCGGGCCCGCAGCCCGGCCCCTCCCTCCGTCCCTGCCCGATTTGTTGTGGGCGGCCCGGCGGGCACCGCACCGGCGCACCCGCCCCGGGAGCCTCCTCCGGGGCCGGGACCGACAGCGCCGAGCGTGCGGAGTGGCAGGCGGCCAGGCGGTGACGCGCCTGTTGCTATGGGATCCACCGCCCCTATAAATAACTGAGGAAAGGAACTTTCCTAAGTCAGAGACTTTAGGACACGGGACCCAGAACCAGATGGTCCGGAGGAGACGCGCCAGCCCCCGCCGCAGCTGCCGGAGCGGTGAAGCCCCGCCGCGCCGCAGGGACTGATCCAGCCCGGGTGGGCAGCGCCGCGGGGCCGTGCCCAGGCCAGAGACTGCGGCAGGGTCTGGAGCCCCCCACCCCGACGGCGGCAGCTTGACCCTCTGCCGGGGGGGGCCCCCTGCGTCGTTTCCTCCTCCCCGCATCCCCCTTTGCTTTCATGCAACGCCTGGTGGCCTGGGACGCAGCATGCCTCCCCATCCAGCCGCCCGCCTTTAAATCCATGGAAGTGGCTAATTTCTATTACGAGGCGGACTGTCTGGCTGCTCTCAACAAGCTGCACCCGCGGGCGGCCGGGGGCCGCTCCATGACCGAGCTCACCGTCGGGGACCACGAGCGAGCCATCGACTTCAGCCCGTACCTGGAGCCTTTGGCGTCGCAGCCGCCGCCTCCCGCGGCAGCAGCAGGGGGCAACTTTGAGCCTCCGTGCAGCAGCGGCGCCGGCCAAGATTTCCTTTCCGATCTCTTCGCCGAGGACTATAAAGGCAGCGGCGGCAGCAAGAAGCCCGACTACACCTACATCAGCCTCGCCCGGCACAGCCACCCCTGCGCCAGCCAGAGCCACAAGCCGGGGGGGCTGCCGGGCTGCTTCCCGCCCCAGATCGTGGAAACCAAAGTGGAGCCGGTCTTCGAGACCCTGGACTCTTGCAAAGGGCCCCGTAAGGAAGAAGGGGGCGCGGGGCCGGGACCGGGGGGCATGTCCTCGCCCTACGGCAGCACCGTGCGCTCCTACCTGGGTTACCAGTCGGTGCCGAGCGGCAGCAGCGGGAACCTGTCCACCTCATCCTCCTCCAGCCCCCCCGGCACCCCCAACCCCTCCGAGTCCTCCAAGTCCGCCGCCGCCGGCGGGGGCTACTCCACCGCCCCGGCGGGCAAGAACAAGCCCAAGAAGTGCGTGGACAAGCACAGCGACGAGTACAAGCTCCGCCGGGAGAGGAACAACATCGCGGTGCGCAAGAGCCGCGACAAAGCCAAAATGCGCAACCTGGAGACGCAGCATAAAGTCTTGGAACTGACGGCCGAGAACGAGCGGCTGCAGAAGAAGGTGGAGCAGCTCTCCCGGGAGCTGAGCACCCTCAGGAACTTGTTCAAACAGCTGCCCGAGCCCCTGCTCGCCTCCTCGCCGCGCTGCTGACCCCCGGCCGGGCGGCGGGGCGAGCGGAGCCGCCGGTTCCCGGCCCCGCTCCGCGCTCCTGGGGCCGGGCCGAGGGGGGCGAGAGCCCGCGGCGGGCGGGCGGGTTTGGTTTTAATTTGTGTTGTTGTTGTTGGATTTTTTTTTTTTTTTTTGTCTTTACCGACATGTTGGCGGAAGGCTCCGCCGCCGCGCGGGGTCTGAGCGGGGCCGGGGGCTGCAGCGGGGCGGGCGCGGAGGGGGCGCGGAGGGACCCCGGCCCCGGCCCGGGCGGGCTCTGCTGGGCGCTGGGTTATTTAAAAGAGCGAGAGGAGAGCGAGGGCAAAGTGATGCAATCCTTTAAGCATGGCTGGGAATGCTGTGTACATGATGCAATCTCGTGTAACTGTCAGTCATGGATTGAGTAATCTGTTAAAGATGTTCCTACAGTTTTTTTATTATAAAGAATAATCTATTTCTATAAGAAAATACATATGTATATTTTGGGATCTATGCATTCTTGCTACATTTGAAGCATTAATGAACAATTTTAATAAACTTTATGACTAGGTTAAAAAAAAGTACCTTGTTTTATTTTGAAGGCATGTTTAAAGTTAGATTAATCACAGGGTTGAAATTCCAGCTGATTGTGGCTGTGATCAGGAATAGGGATTTTTGATGGTCTTTTAGCTTTCTCTGACTCAGAGAAAGGAAAAAAACCCCAAAAACCAAAACCCAACCCCAAAACCCCCAAGAGAAACTCAGCAAAGAGCAGAGCTGGAAGCCTTAGCCAGTTCTTGTTGCCTCATTTTATTTCCTCTAATCACCTGCTTTAGCTGCTGCTTGGGTGTTGTTTGGGGAGGAGGTGTTTGTGTTGGGTTTTTTTCTGCACTTCATGCTGTTTTGAACGTGTAGAGCAAGATGTGCTATCCAAACCATGACCAATCCTTGGCAAGTAACACCAAGTCTGAAGTGGGAGGGAGGAAGAAAAGTAAGGGAGGAAGCCTGAAATGAGGTTTTGTTTGTGTTTGGGTTTGGTTTTTGTTGGTTTTTTTTGGTTTTTTTTTTTCTTCACGGAGTTTCTATTCTCTATGATTCAGCATTTCTTATGTTTGTAGTTTACAGGAATAAACATGAGAAAGTAGCATTTCTGTTGGATGTCGGTAATTTCGGGCATTGCTCAGGAAGCTCCCATGAGACCCAACCAGGTGAGAGGCTCACGAACCACCCCCTTCCCTCTGCTCCTGAGACATTCCCCTGAAGACTGCAGGTAGAATTCTCTGATGAGAGGCGTTCGCTGGGGGCAAGAGACAGACAAGTGGGGGTTGCAGAGGAGGAGGGGGAGGTTTGCAGCAGGCCAGGGCTTTGTTTTGGGGAGATCCAAGGCTCTGCTGCTGCTGGGACAGGCCAGCCCTGCCGGAGCTCCTGGCTGAGTTATTCCCTGCTGTGCTGAGCTCTGTAAGGAGTGAACAGTCTCAGCCTGGTTACGTGGAGGGAGTTGGGCAAAAGATCAGGCCTTAGTCAGCATTTTCCATTTTCCTGTTAGGCCAAATTTGAGTGTGAAATTTTTAGATCCAGATTCCCAGTGCCCCGGGAAAGAAACTCCTTTACTGCCTGTGCTCTGACAGCTGAGCACAGAAGGGGGCTTCAGCATAAAGACAGTGGCCTTGAATTTGTTCCTATACATTCCACACAAACCGCTGTGGGCTGCAGGACAAATCCAAATTTTACTGCTTATTTCTAGCGTCTCTTTAAGCAAAACATGTTTTCTACTGAAAGAACTGCTCTGCTTTTTTTGACTCTTAAGATCAGAGCCTCCTGCAGGTCCATCAGCTGGAGCCCTCCCTGTCACACTGTGCATTCCCTGCTGCCCCAGAGCTGTGCAGCAGCGAGCAGGGCAGGCTTAGCCCTGATACAGATTCCCTCCCTTTGCTTTCTTTCATTTGTGCAGTGCAGTTCAGTTGTTTTTACGAGCCCCTAAAATAGATTTCTTGGGTGAGCTAGCTCCTGCACCAGCATGACTCAAGTTCTTGCAGGCAGGATAGACGTTAGATCTTGTCTTGGCTGTCCCTCGTGACGATGATTACTCCAGCCTCCTGTGGCTGTTTATTCTACTATTTGTATCATTACGAAACTTATCCACATCGTTAGATCCTATTTTCTTCTTGTGCTGGAGGCCACACAATGTCACCCAAACTCAGAGGCAGCGCTCCCAGTCAGAGCCGAGCACTGCTGAGGGTGCAGTAGCTGGAGGACTGGAGATGTCCTCAGACACATTTCTTTCTTTCTTTCTTTCTTTTTCTTTTTCTTTCTTTCTTTCTCTCTCTCTCTCTCTCTCTCTCTCTCTCTCTTTCTTTCTTTCTTAGCTTCCAACATGAGTTCAGTTTGAGAGGGCTGGAAGGCAGGGTAGATTCAAAGATAAGAGGTACTGAAGGTATTTATATCTGTTTAAATAATAGTCCAGTTTTGGAGATAGAGCTCTACCAGGCATGAGGGAGCTAATCCCCATCCCTAAACCCTGCCCGCCCCAGTGCAGGAGAGCCAGGGCGGCGTTGCTGCAATTTAAAGAATGATGTTTAAATTACTGCTGTATTCCAAGGTATCTCCTAATTAGGATGACAGATTTCTAGTTCAGGAGGGACTTTGTACAGCAATGATTTTTTGTACAGACAGGAAAATTGAGGCCATAAATGCACCAATTTTACAGTAATGTCAGAAAGAATCCGTGAAAGACTTGGAAAGAGAATTCCCCAATCCTTCATTCTTAATCTTGTATTACCCTCATAACTTACACTGTAGGAGCTTTGTAGTGCCATTAATGCATGGAGGTCATGAAGTACTCTGCTCTCTAAAACAGCATATGAAAAAGCCCCTGTAATTAAAACATTTCCTAGAAAAGAATAGTCTGGAAAAAATAGCTTGTAAATGAATCTGAGAAAATTCCAAGCACTAAAGTAGACAAAAGATTCCAAATACCTTTTCTAATTGCAGTGGGGGGATTGGAAAATCCCTGTCCAAACAGTGTCTCAGCTCCAAATATTGATTTAGTTTCCCATGACAAATAAGATTCTGCTGGCTGAGAGCAGGACTTGGAATGTCTCAGTTGGCCTCGGACAGGACTTCCCAAGCTTCTCTTCCTAAAGCCACCGAGGACAGCTCGTGGTAGGCAAACCATGCAGAGAACTCCAGGCACCAGAGACCTGCTCTCAGTTTTACAGAAGTTTATAAGCAGCATTTCATTTGGGCTTTTTATTGTTATCTTTCTTTTCAAGTTGTCTCATTTCTACAGGACTTTCTTATTGCTACTGAAATAACAGAGTGTTTTCCTCTGTAGAAGTCAGTCTGTGGATCCCTGGCACTGACATCCCCTCTCCAAAGCACCTAGCACTGCTCTGTAAGGTGTTTGAATTCAGTAGTGCTTAGTCCTGCAAAACAAATCATATCTAGCAGTTTAAAAAATATATTTAAAAATACAATTATAGTTTTGTGAGCAGTTCTTCCATTACCACTCTCTGTTATCTGCCCAAAGCGTGGGTAACCCGGTGCAGCTCTGACACTGTGGTGTTTCTTTCCCACTTTTCCCTCTGCCTTCCATTGGTGACTCTTGGAAGAGGCAGGAAAATTTCTGCATCTTTTTGTACTAATTGTTCCTCCTCTGTCAAATAAAAATCACCCAAATTGCACACACGTGCCCAAGGGCTGTTGGACAGGAGACTCAATCACATTTGGTAACAGCTGGGTTTTTCCTCACTGAAATCCTGCAGTAGCCTTCAAACACAGGAATTAGAGCCTGGCAAAGCTTTGTGCACAATGTTCACCTCTGGAGTTCAATTGTGTGAAGAACTGTCATGGGTGTGGATGTGTGTGGAAACACAAAGTGACTCTCACATGAGTTTTCAAGCAATTTTCCATTGGCTGTGACCGTGATAAAAGTCAATGCAACTCTGTATCTGCTGCAATGAAGAGAAGAGCTGTACAGGAGGCCAAATCACACACGTTCTTTTGTTGATTATAGAGATAATGCTCCATGGCCATCATCTTGTCTTGCATTTGTCCAACGACACAACGTGAGTCCAAAGCAGAGCCCTGCATGCAGTTTGGGCTGGGTAGAGATGATTAGGGGGTAGAAGGGGGGAATGAATTTGGAATGGAATTTGTTTCTAACTATTTTTGCTCCCGATTGCTAATTAAAAAAAAAAAAATTACTATTCCTCTGAGTGTTGGACTTCTGCTCTTTATGTCTGCACAGATGCTTAACAGTCAGAATTTTAGGGCAAAACTCAAATAATATTGTGAAGTGTGAAGAAAAAGTTAAACCTATGCATGGATGTTGAAAGGGTCCTAATATGTTAAAGAAGAAATCCAAGCAAAAGCAGGGATATATTTGCTACTCCCAAGGAAACAATTACATTCAAATTCTGAACACCTTTTTTCAATCAATCAATAAAGCAAAAATAAAACCATGTGTCCAAACCAATACATAAAATCTGCAAGGAATTAGGTCTCTTTTGAGAGACACTTGCTGAACAGACAAGTGAAATCATTAAAAGAATTACATTCTTTTTAACACTTTACTGGGACCCAAAACATAGTCTGAGGGTTTAATCTCTGCAAAACAAAGTTAAACTTTTGTAGAAACTCTACACTTGGACAATATCCTGAGGTTTTCCTGATTCTTTCATGTGAGCTGGAGCTGCTTTGCCCCAGCCTGGGCAGAGGAGCAGCACAATCGACGGTGAGTGCTTAAAGACCTAAAAAGATTGCATGGAGCCTTGGACTGCCATCAGGATCATGTGAAACTCATGGTGCTGTGTTTGCCTGATGGGAAACAGCAAAGAGAGAGCAGGAGAGCTTCTCTTGGGAGCAGGGATGACACTGGCACCGTCCCTGCCCGGGCACTGCAGCCCCAGGGCTGGCAGAGCCCTCACTCCCTGCATGTGCTCCCTCTGATCTCCTGGAAATTGGAAACTCCACTGGAAACCAACTCGCCTTTTGTGATCATTTCCCCACCTGCTCAGTGCTCAAATGTTTTGTTTTGAATAAAAGGCTTTCCTCCCCTCCTACACGTGCTGGTGGATGGATCTGCCTGGATGTGAGAAACTACAGGGCTGGAATTCAAAATGAGGATAAGTGGGTTAATGCTTGCTTAAGATAATTGATTTGCATTTACAACAGGGACATATTTAATTTCAGACCTTCTGACTGGGTGCCATGATTTCACAAAGCAGTGCCAAATTTAACCCTCATTTATTATAAATTTCCCCCCAATCTATTTACTATGGAAATTATTACTATAATAATAATAAATAATAATGAATTCCAATAATTTCTAGCTAATTAAATGCTAAGAAAGACTACAATCTACATCTGTTTTTCACCTTGTCCTGTCCTATTGGCTCTTGCCTGTGGGATCCCTGTATCACACATTCCACAGCTATCAAAGCGCCTTCCCAGAGTTCACGTTATTTAATCAGAGGTTTTAGTCAGGAATCCTAATTTCCTACAATTTGCAGAATAAATCGTCTCTGAACTGAGGCTAGAGAAGCACTGGCTCAGCCAGCAGCCCTGGCTTTGGTGGGCTGGAGTGCACACACGCCTGGGAAGAAGGGAGCTTTGGCCGGGAGGTTGCGGGAGGCTCCGGTCCCCAGCCCCACACGGACCCAGACTTGTTTGTTTGCTATAAATACCGGGGCTTTGCCAGTGTATTGCAACAGCAGCTCATTAGGGCTGCGGTGAGCAGCTCACTGCTGGTGCCTGCAAATGACAGTGACAGGAATCTCAGCCCCCAAAGAACCAAAAGCCCTCCAAGCCTCACCTGCCCCGCTCCCTCCTCACCCGGGCACAGGGGCCGCGCTTGCTTTGGGACAGGTTTTCTGTAAGGGAACAGAGGGGCTTTGGTTTGAGAAACGAATGTGATGGTGACACGATGGGAAAATATTTCAGTGCAACATGATGAAACAATTACTTGGCTGCAGCAATTCAGGAAGGGAATCACAAGAACTGGAGAAAGTGCCCGGAGCTGCTTTGCGAAGCACACGGGGTGCGGTGGCTGCAGCAGAAGCAGAGCTTTGCTCTCTCCCCAGCCCCTGCCATCCACACACAGCTCGGGGCTGGCTGTTTCTGACAGGGGCTCTGAGCCCAGGTGTCCTGGGACAGGAAAATACAGCTCCTGTCTCTATTGTTTCTTGCAATGCAAAAGGCCAGAAAACAAAGCAAGAATGGAAGTTACTGAGATATTTTAGCGTGTCCAACACTTCAGTGTGCAAGGAGCAGAATATCTGTGGGATAACTTGGCACAACCAGATGAGGAGAATTACAACAAAAAAAGGAGTAATTATGAAGGAGTTTGGTTACTTAGAGGAATGCAAGCTGGCCCCCAGCCAAGAACAATTCAGTTAAGCACACAAGCCAGCCTCGGTGCCAGCTCTGTGAAGAAACCCAACCTCTGCACAGGGCTGCTCTCCTGCTGCTGAGTTATTGATGACCACTCAGGGTGGCACAGAACATTTCTGTGCTTGAAGTTAAGAATAGTGCTGATGGCTGGGCTGAGTCCCCAAATCTGAAGGAGCAGGAGAGATGGCAGAAGGCCTTGATGTGTGAGTGCAGCTACAGCGTCCTCAACCCCTTTCAAAGCAAATTACAGAGCTGCAGAGTTAATGAGTGCAGAACACTGACAGAAATGACGATGTAAGGGGTAAATGTTGAGCTTTGGAACAAAAGAGGCAGTTTCTGGCCCTGCCTTTCCACCAATTTTTCACAGATCTTTATATTATGGGTTAGCCCCTAAACATCACAGCGGCTCATGCAGGTATGTGCTCGGCAGTTCCAGGTGCAGTTGCCATAGCTGCAGGTGGATTTGCCTGTTCCATATTTAGATCCTGATCTCACACATGTGCTTCATTTTATACTTGTAGCTGTAGTGATTTCAGTGGAACTATTATTACTGGCATGAGTAATGATAAATGCATAAATCTGTATTTACATGGGATGTATTTACATGGATCTGTATATACATGGATCTGAGATCACAGTGTCCCTGGGAAAATTTTTGTGCCTTGCTGGGTTTTACAGCACATGCCCCGGCAAATTCTGAGCACTTCCATTTCATGTGTTTTCAGATTTGAGGGAGCTGATCTGGCTGTCCCTTGCTGTGCCAAAGGAGATGACAGTGACCTTGGCATTTCTGTATTTCCCAGGGAAAAAACCTCAACCACCTAAACATCTGACAAGTGGGATACAGCCCGTGCTCTGACAGCTCCTGGGGCTCCAGCTCCACACTCGAGTGTGTGTTGGAGCCAAGCACAGCCAAGCAGAGCTGCACTGCTGGTTGGGATGTGCTGAGAGCTGTGCAGAGCCCGCAGCGGCCTCGGCTCACACTGCTGGGGTGCACCTGTGGCTCAGGCAGGGAAGACACCACGGCAAATCTGGGTGTCCAGGGAGGTGGTGGGTGAGATGCTCTCCAACAAGCCCAAAGGAATCCTGATTTCCTCCCCCTGCACTCGGGGAGCCCATCCAGCTTTGGTGCTGGCCGGGTCTGGCAGCCAGAGCTCCGGAGCACGGTGTGATAGTGCCTGGCTGCTGATCAAAGGGCTCTTGAGCAATAACCCCCTGCACATCAGCAGGAGCTGCTGCCAACAGCCGTGGACTTCTCTGGGCTGGAAGACAACTGATAAAGCAGATGCTGAGAAAAGCAGTGATGCCTGCATTGGGCAATCTGAGTGAGACTAATGGCTACTGGAAAATGTTATTTGTATTTGAGCTCTGCCATTGCAGGAGCCTGATTTGCTAATGGCTCCCACTTCGTACACTGCTTGGGGTTTAGTTTTGAGTTTTACAAAGCATTTTATTTAGAGGAATAGATGCTCACACATTATGGGGAAATCTAATTCTCCTTGGTAGCTCTTCCTCTGTCGAGAACAAACACGGGTTGACTGTGCCTTCCCCGAGAATGAGGGGAGCTCTGTGGGGTTTGGCTTGTGGGGGAATGAGGCCCTCAATCCCCTTGTCAGGCCCGTGCCTGGGTGTAGGGGACACAGTCCTTGAGCAAGGCTGGCAGAGTGGGAAGGGATTGGCAAAAAGGACAGGGAGGCAAATGTGCACGTGGCGAGGGGGCCTGGGAAGAAGGAAGCGATACCCAGCAGCTCACAGTTCTGGGAAGGCTGTTGCAAGCCGTGGCAGTGATGGGAACCATTCCCAGCAGCCCATGGATGATCTTCTCACTGACCTCAGTGAAAACCTCACTCTGCTGTTTTCTGACAAGAATTAAAAGCAGAATCTGAGGAAACGGCTCCAGCCCCTGCAGGACTCCAGCAGCAGGTGCTCCTCTGCACGAGCCCTGCCAGAGCTTTATGACCAGAGGGACACTGACTATTAATGAGCCATGAGCTTAACCTGGTATTTACTGCAGGACGGGGCCTTTTTACTGTGCAGAGGAGGGAACTCCCTGCTCAGCCCTCCAGGTGGTCCCTCCAGGGCAGGGTTGAGGCACACTGGTGAGAAGGGGTGGGGTTGGGTGGGAGAGGCTTTCATTGCTGCCCTACCTGTTCTGGGCATAAATTGAAATGATCAGTCTCTAAATCCTGCCAATTAGGAATGCTTTACTGGCATGAGAGCCAGTTTACTGTGACAGGTAAAGCAAAAATGTTCCTCTTCTTTTTTTTTTTTTTCTTTTCTTTTTTTTTTTTTAAAGAGGCAAAACCTTGCTTCAACAGAGCAGGGGTAGCTGGGGAAAGAAACACAGGGGTCACCTTTTCCTAGGCTCCACCTGCCAACAAAGTGCCTGCTTGGAAGAGCAAAATGAGAAGCTTTTACAAGGCTCTGAAACTGCAAATCGAGGCAGTAGCTGCGCTCTCAGTGCCTTCCTAATCTCCTGTTCCACAGATTCCTGTCATGAGGAGGCAAATGGACTCTTGGGTTTGTTACTTGTTGGTTTCTGCAGACATTGCTCTGTTTTTCCACTCTGCTCTCTCTCTCTGGGTAATGTTGGTTACTGTGAAGGCCAGAAGCACAACTGTCCCTCACTCCAAACCCTTCCCAGGCAGTAATTTGACCGCACAGTCTGGCTCATTATATATGTAAAATAGGTAGAAGCTATTAGAAAGTAATTTTTCCCCCAATGAGTAGAGCAGCCTGTCCCTCATTAGGCAATCCTCTGCAGGGGCCAGATTTTTACCCTGCCTCGTACTCTCCAGGTGTTTAGGATCAGCCTCAGAACTGGATAGCATCTTCCCTTTTCTGCCTTGGAACTGAGCTCTGCCTTCCCTGAGCTGCACTGAGCCCTCAGCCTGTCCTGCCAAGGCCCTTTCCTCTGCTGGTGCTGTCACCCAGTGAGCAGTGACACAGGCTCCAGGGACAGTGACAAGGAACCCTGCCGTGCCCAGCCCTGGCCCGTCAGTCAGGGTGGGAGAGCACTGAAGTGGCCTCATCAAAGCACCTTGGAGAGGCTGATGGAAAGGTTGAAAGGAGTGAGCAGCGTTTTGCAGTGCTCAGGATCCTGCAGAGCAGAAGATGCAGCAGCACTGGACAGGACTGTGCTGAGTGCCCGTGTGTGACCCAGCTCATCCCCCTGGGTCACCCCCTGGGTCCCCCCCTGGGTCCCCCCCTGGAGCAGCCTCCCTGGGAGGAGGTCAGTGCCCCACCTGGGGCAGTGACACCAAACAGGGGAATTCCCCTCCAGCAGTGGCCACGGCACCAGTGGCAAAGGCCAGGTAAAATCTGTTCCAGGCAAAAGTTAAAGTCACATTTTTGCACGTTGCTATTTTTACTTGTCTCTTTCTCGCTGTAGGAATTTTATTATTTCAGACGAAATGCTAAAACCGTGTCTGCAGCAGCTCCATCAGGAGCCTGTGTGTGTCCCAGCTGATGATCTGACACATCTGGCACTTACACTTGGGGCCTTCCCACATGGGAGAAATTGCCCAGGGAGGAGAATGCACATTTCCAAGTGAAACAGAAATGACAGAACAGTTCCTGGTGCACAGGCCAGTTTCCAAGGCCAAATCCAGCTCTCTGCAAGTCCAGGGGAAAGGTCACCACGAACCATCAGGAAGAAAATTACCGAATTACCAGCACTGCAGCACCAGAATAAACTCTCACCGAGGGACTGGCTGGGACAGTGGGATGTCACCCCTGGCTACTGGCAGCGCTCCCCTCGTCATTACCCTCATTAAGGTGGTCATCTCCAAGCCAAACAAGAGCACACTTCACTCAGCAACATAAAAGACATCAATTAGATTTATATAAGGGCATTGCAAAACATTGGATAATAAAGGCTGCCTGCAAAGAGCAGCAGGAAGGTTCCTGCCCTGCCAGGTTTGCCCGGGCAGCAGCCCCAGCCTGGCTGCTTTTGGGGCTGCACCGTGCCCGGTGCCAGCCCCTGCCCTGTGCAGCTGATGTGGGGACAGGGGCTCTGCTGGCACCCTGTGCCGCACTCTGCCAGCAGGGCTGGGGCTGCCGCTCACCCCATGAATCACCAGCTACTGAAATTGGAAAGCGTGCATATGCAAATGGCTAATTAAAGGCATTAGCATAGTCAGTTACCCAAGCTGTAATCGCAGCCTATCTCAGCGAGGCAGCGATCCCACACCCAAGATCCAGGTTTGCATTTGGGAGCGCTGGGTTCCCGGCAGCTGCCGCCAGAAACTGCTCTAAGAACCAATTTTTCCTCGTGTGGCTCCAGGAAGGAAAAGGAAGAGCGAGGGTTTGCCAAGTGGCTTCCTGGAAAGTCCTGGGGAATGGTACAAACCCAGGAGGTGATGGGGACAGCTGAGGGACGACTGGGAGGGTGGCGAGTCAGGCACCCTCTTCCCTAATCTGCCCATCTTTGGGATTCTGTCAACCCAAACAACGTGGATTCCCCTCTGCTAGCAGATATTCTGACACAGGAAAAGTCTATGTGCCAGATTTTGACTTTATTTACATTGAATTACCCGAGATTAGAATCTGAAACTAGAAACTTTCTTTATACAGCTACAAATAGCTATATTATGCAGTTTTAAGGGGTTAAGAAAAGGAGGAAATCATAACCACAGAAGTCATAAAGGCAACTTATCCCAAGCCAAATAGTTTTGTTTCTAATGCAGGGCTTTAATTATAACATGTCATATAATGATGACATAGTGCTATAATAGGCAAATATAATGCATTAATCTGATATTATATTCTGGCTTTAACAATAGGTGCAGCGAACCAGCCTTAGTGGATAACTCATTCAGAGCCTATCTGCACACTCCACCTAGATACTTATCTGCCTCTTTAATTAAGTGGAGGGAAACTTCTTGAGGCCATACCCATAAAGCCAGTCTCTGATGATAGCAGAGTTACTGGAAGCCTTTGGTAATCGTTTACACCCACGTTTTGTGGTTAGCTTCCAACTTTGGCTCTTTCCTTCTCACTTTGGAGCCACCTATTTATCCCCCAGCGTAAATCCCCGGCTGCTTCTGTACCAAGAGGGGCACAAAGGGCTCCGGGGTTTGTTTGAGCAACACGTCAGCACCCTGCCATTGGCCCCCAGGACTGAGCCAGGCTGCTGAACCACAGCACTGGGAAAAACAACTTTGGCACATTTTCACTTACCTGTGAAACTGGAGCAGCAGCAGCAGGCACGGGCAGTGCCACCTGCGAGGTCCCAGGCTGTCCTCGGAGCCACCACGGCATCAATGGGAGCAGGACTGGGCTTCCTGGGACAAAGTCCTCTCTCCTGATTCCACGGCTCCTGGGGAGCTTTGTGGGCATTGAAATCCACCCTTTCTGGCTTCTTCAAACACAGAGAGTTGGGAGGGTTTGCCCACTGTGAGGAAAATAAAATGTAACCAATATATTCTCCCGGAGGATGTGGTTCCTGAGTTGCAAGGCCTGCTCTCTGCTCGGGATCTTGGAGAGGAATACCCTGCTCTGAGCTGGAACATCCAGAAATCATAAAGCCCCAGCATGGGAATGACACCAGAGGAGAGCACAGGGACAGCAGAGCTGAGGCCATGTGAGCCAATGTCTGAGGTGACAGGAGCATTCAAGTGTGACAGTCCCTGCAGCAGCACAGAGACCAGTGCCACCAGGTCCCTGCACTCCAGCACCACCTGAGCAGATCCACATGGGATGAGCACAACCTCAAAGGCTCCAGGAGCTGCTGCCTCCTTTTCTTTTCCTTTTCCTCTCCTCCTGTGGCTCACTTCCGTGCTCTCCTCCAGGCTTTTCCAGTGTGAAAGGCTCTGCTAATGACCTTTGAGCAGAACATGTTGAGAATGTCACTGCAGAGCTTCTTAATCTTCTGGTGGCGCCTGGATAATGTGGTGATGGGCACTGAAATGCTGAAAAACAGACAGACAGATAGCCAGATAAGATTAGATACACAAGTAATTTAGTCACTCATCATACAGAGCAGCTGACATAAGTTCATTTGTAAAGCCAACTGCTAAAATTGCTTTAGAAGTCCTTACATTTGAATTGAGTTGAAAGGCAGACCTTTGATCTGAATTGTTTTGGTGGCATGTGCATTATTTGAATGGAAGCTCACCTGGCCAGGTAGTGCCAGACCGGTCATTCCTGGCATGGGCTTCCACAGGGGAGCAGTGTCCATGCAAATCCACCCCTTTGGATAGCTGGGGGCAGGCATAACTGAGCACCCTGGAACACACACACACTGAAGGCATGGGCTCCACGCTGTGTGATATGCAGAGTGAATCATGGCTAATAGAAGGCTCAACCAACCATACATATGACTAAATGTAACCCCAAAACACTTCTCAATTAGGCATGATCAGAAAATAAAAGCAAAAAATATAAATAGATAAAGTGTTATTCCTTGTCTTTTTCATTAATATTTATTAAATCACAGTAGGGGAGACGGAGGAGGAAGGGAAATACAACAGACCTGTCCAATTCCCTATTGTTTATACCACTTCTTTATTTCCTGCATTCATTGCAGGGGAAATTATTTACATTTGCATGTTATGTTTTTGTAATTTGGCATTAAAAATTTTCAAAGACACTTCCTAGGGCAGTTTATTTTTGAAGTGGGTTATTTGTTTTCACCCTAAATGTGAGGCCACACAGAAGCATTCCCAGCTATGGAAGGGGCAGGGGAGTCAACACAGAGGTGTGGGGTTGGTCCCTGTGCTCCTCGAGGGGCATTCCCAGCTCTGACACTTTGCAATGCTCAGTCCCTCTGAAGCAAAAGCTGCCAAGTGCATGGATAAACCACAGATTAATTGTTGCAGGTCTTAATTAACGATGGCTGAACTCTCAGAAGATTCTGTGGTTGAATTAGAATAAGCACTCAGAAAGTTCAAATGTTAAGCCAAGCCTCTTTGGTTATAATGATGGATGCCACTCTCCAGAGCTGGCTCACTCATCCCATTTTTAATATTTCCTGATGAACCACTGCACAAACAGCAGCTGGCACAGAAAGCAGCTCCCTCCTTCGTGCCCACCCAAAATCAGGGATTGCAGGTGTGAGCAGCAGTCTCCACACAGCCCTTCCCACAGTCCTGGACCCTCCTGCGACACTTTCCTCGGCTCTAGGGCTGGAAGGCCTGGATTAATGCTCCTGAACTGTTAGAATCCTCATTTCCTTACCATTTGGGAATCTCAGCCTCTTTTTGAAGGCGCCTGCCTCTTGCCAGGGGCACGGTGAAGAAGCCAGACTCCAGTTTGAGCATCTCCTGGCTGTGCCTGCACGGTGGAAGGACCAAGGTGCAGCTGCTGGTGAAACGCTGCTGTTGTGGTGCCCTGGCCCCACAGCTCCTCCCTTATGGGATGTGTATCCCTTATGGGATAAATCCAGGGGGTTTTCCTGCACTTGCTGTGCTATAATGGGCTGCAACACTGGGAAGCAGATTCTCTGAACAGAGGAGCCCATGGACAAAATTCCTGCAGCCCAATCCCCCCTGTGCAGTCAAACCCACGGGCTCACAGCAAGCCCAGGGGTGTGCAGAGCACTGCCAAGCACCCCAGGAGCTGCCAGGACCTGTCTGGGACTTACAAGCATGAGGATGAGGCCAGCAGCTACAAGAGCTGTACCAATATCCTAGAGTCTCTGCACAGCAGCAAATCCTGGCTTTGTTATGTGTGTATTTGACATCTGCAAAGAGTTGTCCAGCCTGACAATAAATGCAGTAAGCGTGTTTTTCCCTGGTGCTCTGTGTGCCAAACATGTGCTCATCAAGCACTAAAGTGTGCTATTGGCTGAGGCAACCATTTAAAAATAGGTACTGAGAAGTATTACATAGTCAAGGAAAAGAACATCGTTTCCATTTTAATTTTCAAAATTGCCAAGCAGCAGGCAGCTCTTGTTTGCTTAGTTTTAGGTTTGGGGATTTTTTTAATTTTTTTTTGAGAATCAATCACTCACACATTTCTGCTTAGGCTTTGGAACATGATTTTATATTCCTGTTTTTTTGAGGAACATTGGCCAAATTGCTGGCTGTCAGCTGGGATCTTTATCAGGAAATCTGGAACTGAACATTCCAGGCCGAGATGCACAGAAACCAAAGCTGGGCAGAAACTTGCATGGTGTGGTGGCAGTTACACTGGAAGCAGTAAGTAGCATTAAAAACCCCAGTTCTATTAAAAAGCCAAGTTCAGGAGAGCAGAGCATGTTTTTGTGAACCTGGAATGTGTGTTTTTGTGTTTGCAGGGATAACAGGTCTCCTCCTCACAGCACTGTGACTTCCAAAGCTTTGAAGGAATAACTGTACTGATGAATTACAGTACCTGCAAATAAAAGCTTAATTGCAAAACAAAGGAATAATCAAGAAAAGTTAATACTTTTTTTACTTCATTCAAAGCTTAGGAAAGTTTAGGTTGGAGTTTGGGTGAAGGTTTGGTTGCTGCCTTTTCCCCTTTTATCTGAACCAGCTCACTCAGACCTAATCTTCATCATCTAAACCACAGGATTAACACACAAAATAACTTTGGAGCAAGCCAGGTCCAAGCAGGAAGCTGCAAGTACCATCATGTCTTCATGATATTAGCCAGCAGAATAACTGTGGTTTCTTCAGTTTTTTGGTGGTGTGTTTTTCTGGCTGGTTGTTTTTCTGGTTTTATTTTGGTTTTGTTCTAATTCGCTGCGTTTATGTTTTCCTTGAAAGGGCCCGGAGTTTTTGTTTCTCCTTTGTGTCGGAAATGTTCAGATCCCCAGCCTCACTCCTGGAGGGAATGCTTCTCCTCCTGCACAATCCCAGCTGACCCTCACACCAAACAGCCCAGGACTCTGCCTCTGCTGAGCTTCCAGTGCAGACCAAGCCCTGCAGCCCCAGCACAGCTCCCCTGCCCGCTCAGGTCTGAAGGGCAGCAGCTGCCTCGTGTGAGGGCCTGCTCCTGCTGGTGTCCTTTGGGTTTGGGACATTCCTGGTCTGGCTGCCCTGAGAAAAGGGATGCTCCTCCCCTCCTGGAGGATCGCAGTGGGTTTGAGGTGGGAACTCTGCACTGAGCTGCTCAGATCCCAGCAGTTCTGGGCATGTCCAGACATAAAGCTGCTGGTACTGGAAGAAATGTTATCCGGAGCAGGGAGTAACCTATGGAATTGTGAGTGCTTAAGTCCTCTTTTGCATCTGGCCCAAACTTGCAAGAGAGGAAGAGCCAAATGCTCAAAGGCAGCTTCTATTTTATGGCTCTAAATTGTGCAAAAAAATTCTGGACTGGGTAACTTTGCACCTGCATTTGTGCTGGGGTGAGGGAGAGGCTCAGGCAGTCACGGAGCGGCTCTGACTCTGCCCTTCCCTGCTCTGTGAATTCAGAGGGGAAGGAAGCGGAATGGAGTCCCCATGTGGGTCCCACTCTGCTGGGCACAGCTCCGTGGTTGGTACACTGGGTGCTGGTTGGGCAATGCCATGGAGCAGCCTGGTTTCCTTGGAACATTTTCTGTTCATTGTGCTGTTCCTCCCCGGCATTTCACAAACCACCACAAAGTGAACGACAAAAAAGGGAAAAAAAACCTTCTCAGAATGAATTGTGTGTCCCTTCCCTCGCTATCCCAACTGCCTTGGCAGGCTCTTAGGAGCCAGGCAGAGCTGGTCTCTGCTGGCTGTTACTCTTTGCACAATTTTATGATAATTTGGGGGAGTTTGCATGATCGAATGGGAAAAGCACAGGGAGGAAAGTCAGGACTCAGCCTTCACTCCTGGTTCTGCAGCAAGACCTGTTTGTATTGGGATGACACATAACCTGCTTTGGTTGTCCCATTGGCATGAACCTTGTTTTATCTATTTGCTGCTCCTGTTACTTCCAGGGCTTTCTGAGGCTCAGATCAAAACAATACCAAAATACCCTGATGTATCTGCAAAACAAATTCTAAACCTGAGAACTGTGACCTCCCTGCTCTGATTCAAAGGCTACTAAACTAAAGACAATGCAAAGACATCCTCTGACTCCTGTGTGCTTTAGATTACAGTGCAGTCCTTGATCAGATGGAAAAGAGAAGGAAGGCCAGTAGAAATCAAGGGAGAGGTGGAAGGACCACAAGAGATATTAATGGGAATTAAAAGACACCCTCAGGGGATGCTGGAAGCAAGGCTTCTGTCAAGGCTTGGCCTGAACACACAAATGTAGGGACTCAGCTTTTGCAGCTTCTTGGCTCATCCCTGGAAGGAAACAGCTTCCTGTCCTGACCTCTTCATGGGAGTTTTGTTTGTCACTCACAGCATTTCTCATACCTGAAGGAACAACTCAGTTCTGCTTTCATGGCACGATTCCCAGTGATTTCATTGCAAGCACAGCTCACATCCTCTCATTCTCTGCTCTTCAGTCCTTTTCCCATCTCTCCATGCTGTGAGGCTTGACTGGTCCTCTCCCCTCTCCTGCTCATGCTTGGGCTCTGTTTCTTTGACAGGTAACAGGCAATAACTCCATCTAAAGATCATATTTGTTTCTGTAGCAATCAAAACAGAAAAAGGGGAAATTAATTCAAACAGTGTCTTCTGCACTGGAACCAAAACTGTGTCACTGCTCTTGAGAATGAAATCCCAGGGCTGCATTTCTCTGCCTGCTGTTTCAGCAGTGAGGGCTCCAAACCAGCCCTGACTTTGGGATCCTGCTCTGGGTACCTGGGGTCAGTGACAGCTGCCCTCTGCCTCTCAACATCCCCTTTTAAATTGCTTCAAACAAGTGGCAGGCTGGACATAAAACCTGGAAAGTTTATCCAAAGCCAGATTTCTCTGAAGTTATTCCAAGGCCTTTATCAAAATAGAACCTGCAAGATCTATAACCACGATCCACTAATAACCATGTAATGTCCAACCCTTCTGTCATCAATAACCATCTGCTCTCATGGATGATGGGAAGTGGAAGAATATGAACACAATTATATAAGGAGATGCTCTGAGTTGTGATCAGAGGCGGCTCTTTCTCCTAGCAAGTTATTAAATTGGATTCTCTAGCAGCAGTGACAAAAAAGATATTTTGGTTCATAAGGAAACACCTTGATCCAAATATTTAATTTTGCTTTAAGGGTATTTAAAATATAATTAAGCACTAAGCCAAAATGGAAACTCTAAATCCCAAAGCTAAAATGTTTCACTTACAAAACGCAAATTTGTTCAGAATCTCAGGGTGGTATAACCACACCAGTCAGCTGAAACTGGTTATAGCTCCCAGGACTTTTGAATTTCCCTAGATTTGCCCATTTTGGCTGAGATCCTCTGGTGCTCACTGATGCAGGAGGTTCCTGAGAGGAGGCAGAGTGCTGCCAGAGGCAGGGCTCAGCCCCAGCACGTGCAGGGGCCGGGCTCTGTCCCCTCCCTGCTCAGCACAGGGGGCAGTGGCTCTGCTCCTGGTGTGTCATTGCCATGGCAGAGAACCCACAAACTGCCCTTGCCAGCAAAATACCAGGCTCCTTGGTGATGCCTCAGAAATGAGGGGTCATAATCAGAGCAGTGCTTCTTTTCCCTCAAGATTTTCTTTAGGCCGGTCCCCAAAACAAATCCCAGGCAGGTGATTTATTGTTTATCCACACGACATTTAAGCAGCATTATTTAATACAGTTGCAGCTCATACTTTAAATTCAAACATAACATCAATCCAACAATTTTTGGCAACTAAAAGGCAGCAATGGAGTGTCAGGAATCCAAGGAGACTCCGACCTAATTTACATGGTGTTGCTCTCAAAAGCTGGCAGCACGGAGAGCATCTTTTGAAAATGTTTCTATTAGAAGCTGATGTTTATGATCACTCTCAGCTTGGCACAAAAACATTCTTCTAAACATTTACATTTCACATTCTTTAGGACAGTTGAAAAATGTTGGCTTGCAGCTCTCCACAGTGCAGAGAGACCGTGAGGAATGTTACAGTAAAGCATTAATAGCCTTGTACTTTTCTTGCTCTTTGATTTACTGTGTGGTAGTTTTTATCCTAGTTGTGTTCTTGATGTTGCCCATGCTGAATTGAGTTTCACTCAAACAACATGAGCCTGGGTTTATTTTTCTAGTGAAAAAAACCAAAGTCAATTAATTTATTAACAATATATTATACTCATGTTATAGTCACCATTTGGAAACATTCCCTTCGAATATATTTCCTAGATAATGTTGCAAAACTCCCCAGCAGAGTCAGAAAATGAGAGTTTTCCAAGAGATGCATCCCTGAAAGAAGGACTGGTGCTGTTCTGTTTGTCCAGACAATGCTGCCATGCTCTGGTTTGCCCCTGCCTCTGATCACAACGCACAGAATCAGCAATAAAATTAATAATACAGCACAGAGCCCCTGGTCAGTCCCTGTGGCTCCAAGTTAAGTGCTCCCATGAGTAAGTGCCATGCTGGGGTAAGGCGTTTGTGCTCTGGCTGCCGTGGCACAGCGCTGGGAGCTCCCCAAACATTGCCATCACCAGCTGGACTGACTGCTCCTTCCTGCTGCTCCTTCCTGCTGCTCCCTCCTGCTCACAGCCTGCCCAACCCCACCCAGCCTAGTAGCACAGGAGAAAAGCTCAAAAAAAAAATAGCAGTGGCTTTCTCCTTCCACAGGAGAACTGTTTGCAAAGCTGTGTTTTTAAAGTGCAGCTGAATTGGAGGTGTAGGAATGTGCTCAGTGTGTTCCCCATTCCATAAATCATTTTGGAATATGTATGGACACAGCTGAATGGATTGGGACTGGCCCTGAACAGTGCCAGCTCCTGGGAAGGTCACTGGCAGCTGATGGTACCTGGGCAGTGCAGGATTGAATAAGTACAAGGATGCCCCCACAGAAGTCGCTTTCTGTCTGCAAGTGCCCTCCCTGCAGGGCCGTGACTGTGGCAGTGCCAGGCTCCTGTGGGAGGGACAGTCACTCCTGGGCTGGGATCTGCAGGGTCAGGCTTGGTGCTGCGTGCTGGACGCCTGGGCACTGTCCTTGCCACTCTCCTGGCCGAGGTGTGGACAAGCCCTGCCCAGGGACACGTCAGCCACAGCGGCTTCGAGTCAGCAGCTTCGGCTCCGGGCCCTTGTGCTGCCAGCTGGGGACGTGAGGCTGCTGAGGAGCTTTGTTCTATGGCACTGGGGCAAAGAATAAAATTTGCTGCATGCCTTGTTGGCAGCAGCAGTAGAGAACTCCAGGCAAGGGAATTTTACAAATTGTGAATACAAATTGTAGGTGTGAAGTCTTAATTACCGTTCGTAATTAGGCAACAATACAGACAAACTGTACACATACAATGCCCTTCATCAGAGGGATTCAGGCAGCTCTGAAAGTTCATTAAAGTCTCATCACAACGTGGTGGCACTACAGGGAGACCCCCTGAAGCAGCTGTGAAGCACCTCGGCTGGGCTGTGGCACAGAGCCTGGCACTGCCAGGTCAGGAATGTGCTCGTTCCAGCAGCTCCCGGAGCTCCCAGCGAGCCCAGGGCTCGTGGTGTTCAGGGAGAAGCTTTGATTCGGCAAGATAAAAGCTGGGACATTCTGGCTTGCATCAAACTTGTTTGGGAATATTTGCAAACTCATGGAAACAAAAGACAATGTCTCTTGACAACACATTTTAGTGTAATTCTGTGCAAGAACGCTCTCATTCCAGAATGGAAATGACCACACAAAGACTGACTCAAAACTAACTCCCTGCCAGCCTTTAGAAACTGAAAGTCCCATTTTAAAGTTGAAGGCATTTACAAAAAGCCCTTGTTTTTATTTAGCTTGTTGTCTGCAGTGTGCTCATCCCCCAGAGCAAGCACCCCCCACCCCAGCAGCCAGGGGCACCTCGAGGTGCCCGGGGGCAGCTGCCCCACTTCAAACCAGATCCCAAAGCCAGGCACAACCAAATGAGCCTTGGGCTGCTCAGTGACTCCTTCCAAGGCAGGCAGCAAAAGTGAAGGGGTTTGGAGGGGTTTTCGGAATTTTAGCCTGAAACTGGGAGTGAGGATGAAGCTGAGGAATTACTGCTCTCAGAGACAGGTCCTGTCAGAACAATTATTACAAATTAATAATCTCTATTCATGTAGAGCAGCATATACAGGTCCTATACAAAACTGGTAACACTACAAGCCATAAATAAATAGAATCTGTGTATAACCAGTGTCTTGAATGAGACTAATAACTCTGTGTAAAGAAAGAAAGGGAGCAGCTCAGAGTGGGTGGGAAGCAGTAGCCAGCAGGCTGGCTCAGGGGAAGGCAGAAATAACAAAGCTGCTGGCTCCCAGGAAGGGCCAGAGGTGCATTTACAGAGGTCACACACCCTCTGGTCAATCAGGTCTGAACCCAGAGGAACCACTGCTAAAACATCCATTGCTGCTGGCTTTGGCAGAAGTCAATTAGAGACACATTCATATTATAAAACCTAATTTTAGGAAATAAAAGAGTGGAGAACTTCAAAGAGTTGTCCAAAGAAGGTTGGAGCACAGTTTATGTTCAGCCTGGGACTAATGGATGCCAGTGCCTGAGCGTGTGGGCATTCTTTGAGATGCCAGGGGAGAGCATTTAAAAGACTGGCCTCTGGTTGCAAAATTGAAGCCAGAAATATTTTATATTTGTTTACTTTACATCTTACTTGTTTACTTCCTCCCAGTTTAGTATCTAAACGTTCAATTTCAATTGTTTCTAAATAAGCACTCGCTTTGCCCGGCCTTGGGGGAGAGGTGAGAGAAGTCAAAGCCGTGGAGCTGCAGCCCCGTGGAGATCCCAGACTGAGGGGAAGCCCCAGCACAGCCCCAGGAGCCTGTGCCATGGGAATTGGCTTTCCAGGCTGTAGGAACCAGCACAGGAACTGGGAATGCCAGGTTGGCACAGGGGGTGCCTCTGGTGGCACGGACAGGACCTTTCTGAGGCTCAGGAGGCTCCCCAGGGCTTCTCCAAGGGGTGCTGCACAGCGAGGAGATGGAAGCCGTGCCACGGGTTAGTGACAAAGCTGGAAAGAATCCAGGCTGGCAGCTCCCTGTCCTAAATACCAAATGCGGTCCTGCCTTCTCTAGGATAAAAGCGTAAGGAAAAATATTCCAAAAGCTTTCAAGAAGCAGCGTGGATTTCGCTGTTAAAAGGAGGAAACATTATCAAAGGATCAGAAAATTCCACAAAGTAACACAACAGTTACTGTTGCAAAACTCTGGGGGATCTCTTCTGTGGTGTGGAGCCATGCAGTGGCTCCGGCTCTCAGCAGTGTTTCTTCGTCCTCCACAGTCATAAATTCTTTTTCCTGTTTGGGATAAGTTCAATGATTTCAACTCTTTTGGCTTCAATGAGAGCCAGACCTTGCCTAAAATGTGATATTTTTATTGTCCTTTCCATAGAACATTTACGCTGTGTTTATCAGGTCCGTTTCTCTCTTCATTAGAAGTTAATCGCAGCACCATGAGCACGGCTTTAATGCCATGAGAATCACACTCTGTAGGGTGCATCCTATGACTGCCTCAAACATCTCTCCCTGTGGATATTTTGTCTCTGTGAAACGGTCTGGTTCCAACTATTCATCTCTGCCAAGAAGAACAATGTTACCAATTATTCCTACAGTGAAAAATAATCAGAACAATCATTTGTTTTCTTGCAGTTGGTTGTACATGTCCTTCATCAGAAGAAATTCAGCTGTGAATTAGAAAAATTTCCTTCCACCTTCCCAGGCTCTTCATTCTGTGCAGGATTCATGGTATGCCTGTGCATCAGATGAGTTCTTTCACCTGGGAGGTAGGAATTGTTCCAAGTTCATACCTGCTCCAGATGTAATTCATTTTTATGAAGAAGACTGGCAGAAAGCCTATCTACAAAAAATCTCCAGGGTTATTATGTAGAGCGTAGAAGAGTTAACAGTGACCCAGTAAAGGAAAATAAAGGTGGTTTTGCCGAGAGAAAAGATCTGTCATTACTGAAAAGAAATGAGTTGAAATTACTGAAAGAGCAATCCTGATCCTGCAACCAAGGAAATGTAGAACAAAACTCCAGAGCACGGAGGGGTCTGTGAGTCCCAGCCTGGGAAGAAGGTGCTCCAGCTTCTTCTTCAGAAAGGGGCATCTCAGAATCCAGGCCCTGAGCCCAGAAACCCAAACATTCTTGCTAAAAATATTATCAGATCACGTTCATGTACTGGGACATGAGCAGCTTTAGGAACTTGGCTCTGGGATTCTGCTTGAACGTGCAATTCCTACAAATAATCCCGACGTGCCATTCCCTCGCAGCTCCCAGGGGTCAGGGCGGATGCACACCCAGGTTACACAAACAGCAGCTCCCAGTGCATGCAGGTGTGAAAAATCTGGTCATACAGACTTTCTGCACTTATTTTGGCCGGGCCCAGGGGTTGTGGAGGTGTTGTCCGAGGTGCTGAGTCCTCACGGGTCACTGCAAAGCTGGAGCTGGCTGCAAGTGTCACTGAAAAATCACATCATTGGCTTAATCATCACCAAAGTCTCATTACCAAGATTTGCAGCGGGTATCCAGTGAAATCTGAGATAGCAGTTAGTTCTCAGTAACTAGTAATACCAGTTTTTCTAGAAAATTAATAAATGCAAATGTTAAGTGTTCTAAATTCACTAATAAACAGGTCACCTGGAAAGATTTGTGGTTTTCATTTGAACAGAGAATATAAATAGAAAAGGAAATGGAAAGCCTGATACTTGGTGTCCAATAAACCCCATAACGTGGCCAAGCTTTTGCAGGGCTTGCTGGGTATGCAATGAGCTAATTAGCAAAGTCTCATTGCAGTCTTTCAATCACTATAAAACAGATTTAAATGCTTTCTAAGTGTGCAGCCCATTAGTGACTAACGAGGCGACTGCAGTGCTGGGCTGGGTGCTGCACTGGCCAGGCCCCACTGCAGGGCAGGTGCAGGGGCTGAGCAGCTCCCAGGAGTGATCCTGATCTCAGACAGGCACAGCCAGGGGGTGACACTGCCAGGGGGTGACACTGCCACCTGCCTCGTCCCCACAGAGCCAGGGATGTCCAGGGCCCCTTCACAGCCCCTGGCCTGGGGCTGAGTGAGCAGAGGACCTCGAGGTTCATCCCCCTGTGTTGCACTGAGCCCTGGTATCGTTCCCAGTCTGGCTCTATTCCCAGTACCCCAACCTACTGCCCTGTAATTGGCAGATCAAACCCCAAGAAAAAGTTTGGTGTGACTGCTCAGTGCTGAAAAAAAAATCTACGCCTCTCCTGAAGTCGTCTCTAGGAGACAAACACGGACTCCCCTGGAAATCTGCCCAGATCTAGAAGTGTGTATGGAAATGGGTGTTATTGCCTGCACGCTGTGTTTGTGACCAAACTCTCCCTTGCCTGCAGTTTCCAGATTTTTCCTAACTAGGGTGAGACTGTAAATTGATAATAATTAGGTGTCATCTTGATAATGAATTATGGATTGAAAACGAGTCTCATTGAAAGTTTGAAGAAGTACGCACTTGCCTCCAAAGGAAAAGGAAAAAGGACATACAAGGAGAACAAACCTTCTGTATCGCAGGTAGAATGTCTCAGCAAAACTAACTCCAAGGGGAGACTGCACTGTGAATGCCAGCACCTGCAGTGGCCCAGCCGTGTGCCAGCCTGGGCTCTCCTCTGCAGTCCCAGCTGGCAGCTGCCAGGTGCCCCCCATGCCCAGCCAGGAGCTCAGTGCCCGCTGCTCCCTGGCCAGGAACTGGCTCCCTCCACGCTCAGCGTGGGCAGCAGCACAAATGACCCCGCTGACCACCAGAATTAATGCAGGGGCCCTGCCTGAAGCATCGTGTGTCCTCCTGGAGCTGAGCATTGGCAGGGACTCTCTGAGTCACCCTCCCCATCTGCATATCCCTTTGCATCTCGGCATCAGCAGCCAGGAGCCATCGGAGCCAGCGAGAAAAGCCTCGTGTTTGTGCTCTCCCATGCAAATACCTCTTCTCCCTATATATTAGTTACTGTGTGTGGGTTTTCTCTCTCACTCTGTCTTGCCATATGTGTGGGAGTTGATGGCATCAACTTTATGAAATCCTAACACATGCCAAGAACAGCTGGAGAAGTTGAAACAAGTTCTGGGTGAGGTGAGTTTCATGGGCAGGGACTGAAATTAGCCAAGGTCCCGTGGCTGTTTGCCATGCTGGGAGTCTCACACGGAGCATGTGGGCTTTGCTCACTCCAAAAGCAGATTCGCCATGGAAAAAGGGATTTGATTCAATTCAGATAGTGATAATGGCAGAGATAACTGAGCTGTAAGAATCTGTCCACCAGGAGAGACCGTCTCTGCACCTCTTCCGTGACTGGTTCATTATGTAAATATCAAAATTTCATCATGAGGCTGAGGTAATTAACATCTTTAGCCAGCGTGTAGCATCCTCATCTTCAAAACGCTTTACTAACATTAATAATTAATCACCACAACACTCTGGGAAGGCTATCACCCTAATCAATGGGTAAACTGAGGCACAAAGGTTTGAAGTATCACAGCCTGCTTGTGTCCCAGCCTGGTGCTCAGCGTGTTCCAGAGCCTGCCCAAGCCACCTGATAGGCTTTGTGATAAGGGACAAACCAAGGGGGCATTCCAGGATGGATGAAATAAAACTCCCTTCAGCCTGCACAGAACCTGCTAATCCCTGGCTGCTCCCCACAGGTCTCTGTGTTCCCAAACCCAGGATGTCTGTGCTGCCCTTGGAACGTCCCCTTGTTTCTGTTGATCCCTTCAGCAGTCCATCAGTAACAATTCCTGATGTGATAGATACCCTCTGGCCTCAGCCTCACTTATGACTCAGGTATTTACATGTTCTTTTTTTGTATAAGCTTAGATTATAAAGAACTAATAATATACCTGATGAATTTTAGTGTTGTATAGAATTTAATAACCAGCATGTGTTTTTTAAGCACTTTACACGGATCTCTCAGAAGAACGTCCAGTTTTTGCCTCAATCTCATACAGGAACATTTGAATCTGCTTCAATGTTTGGTCTTAAGTTGTTAATTTTCAGTCACCAAGGCTAGTTTAGGCCAGGAAATGCAGCTTTTCCCTTACCAATTTCTGCCATTAGTCCCACCTGGACACCTCCCCCAGGTAACACGTTATTGCTCAGGTCTGGTGTTCCCAGAGAAACCTGGGGAGAGCTGTGAAAGAAGTGACCTCCCTGCCCAAATCAGAAAATCAGAATCAGTTTACGGAATACAGAAACACACGGAGTGCATCTGAAATAAAAGGTTGCTTGTCTTGAGGCTTCCCAAGAGGGATCTGTCAAACGTGGCAGGCTGTCATTAAAAACAATTAACCTAATCAAAAGTCCCTTTTCTCTTCTTTCTGCCTAGTCAGGTGAATATTAAATACTAGATTTTCCAGGGGCACAGAGAAGAGGAAATCAGCATCTCTGTTTTCAGTCCAAGAGGCATACGAAGCAGCAAGTACAGATTTGCCTCTGTCTCCCCAAAGCAGGCAAGTCATCAGCTGAGAGCAGGGCAGGAGCCACCCTCTCACCCCACAGTGACAGTGACAGTGACAGTGCCACCCTCTCACCCCACAGTGCCAGTGACACTGCCTGTGCCACCCTCTCACCCCACAGTGACAGTGACAGTGACAGTGACACTGCCTGTGCCATCCTCTTACCCCACAGTGACAGTGACAGTGCCACCCTCTCACCCCACAGTGCCAGTGACACTGCCTGTGCCATCCTCTTACCCCACAGTGACAGTGCCAGTGCCACCCTCTCACCCCACAGTGACAGTGACAGTGTCACCCTCTCACCCCATAGAGACAGTGACAGTGACACTGGCTGTGCCACCCTCTCACCCCACAGAGACAGTGACAGTGACAGTGACAGTGACAGTGGCAGTGACACTGCCTGTGCCACCCTCTCACCCCACAGTGACAGTGGCAGTGACAGTGACACTGGCTGTGCCACCCTCTCACCCCACAGTGCCAGTGCCAGTGAGCAGCCCTGGCACTGCCATGGCAGCGCTGGCCCTGTCACAGGGCTCTGGGGACAGCTGCTGCTGTCCCACCCCGCGCTGCCCTGGCTGCTGGTGCCTGTAGGGACAGTGCCTCTCCCTGCACACGGAGTTTTGGGGCCCCTGGTTCGGAGCACAGTGGCTGCCTGCGCTGCCTCAGCCCCCAGCATCACCGCCCTGAGCCCAAGCACAGCCCTCTCCTCAGCACTCCCAAACCTCTTTTGGTTTTCCATAAGTGGAGGAGGCAAAGAAAAACCCCAGTTCCTTTGAGGTGGGAGCTCGCCCGTAGGGGGAGGAGAGGGAAGCTGACCTCCCTAGAGCATTTACTGATCAGATTTATTTTTAAAGGCACTTAGCCATAAGCCTCAGCCTATGGCTCTGCTTCCTGCAGGCACACCCTGCTTGTGGCTGTGAAGGTACTCACTAAGCACCAGTAACACCCAGCATTTATATGGGGCTTTTCATCTTCAAAGCACTTCCCGAACATCGTTTAATTAATGAATCCTCACAGCCCTCTGTGAGGTATGCACAGTTATTACCCCCACATTTTACAAGTGAGGAAAACTGAGGCAGCGATTAGCTGAGGCAACACTGTGGGAATTGGGATTAGTGCTTGGGAGAACTCGGGGTGCCTGGACCCCCATCCCACACAGCGACTGCCCGGCTGCCTCACTGGGAAATGAGTGGGGCCTCAGTTCACTGCAGCACCTGCAGCACAGCCACTGCTGACCCTTTGGGGTGCCAGCAGCACTGGACCTTCCAGGCCCACAGAGCTTTTCTGTGTGGAGATCTGAAAAAAAATTCTTCTCCGCCTTTCAGTGTCAGTTCCAGGTCCTGCTGTCACCCAGAGAACACATTGAAACAAAGACACTGGGGCTGAGGCTCTGGAAGAGGAGGACTCCTGTTACCTATGGCACCACCTAACACACTCAGCTTCAGCGCCTTCTCGGGGTTTTCAGAGGGACCTAAAGGGGGACTTTCACCCAGAGATCACTGAGCACTGCGTGGACAAAGGACAGTGTCGCAACCCCGGATCCCGGGATGGCTCTGAGGGCTGTCAGAGCCGCTCAGGGCTGGCGGTGGCTGAAGATCCGATGATTCACGACCCTCATCCCACACTCACGAAATTTCAGTGAGTTTCACTCACATCCTCCCCAGTAACTGCGGGTTCCTCCCTCGAGAAGCCCCAGGGTATCCCAGTCCCAGCTGACAGCGGAGGACGGGCTCAGACTTCCTGGTGGTGGTGGCAGCCGGGAGGGTGAGAGAGGGCACCAGCCACGGGGGTTAAACCTGGATGCTTCAACCTCGTCAAACTTGAACATCCGAGAGAACCTGCAGGGCTTGGTTCCTTTCCAGCCCTCCAGGGCTCTCAGGGCCCTAATTATTATTGTTGTTGTTGTTATTATAACAAAACATTCATATACTGCCATAAAATGCAAACTAGATAATACACGTTCTTGGCCTGAAGAGCTCAGGCTTCAAACAGGCTGGACATTCTGAGCTGGATCCCTCAGGAGAGACGGGGAAGGAGCAGCCCTTTCCCAGCAATTTCCCCTCTCAATTCCTTTCCAGCGGGGCTGGGCAGTGCCAAGGGAACGGAGACAGGACAAGGAGCTGCCCAGCAGCAG
>JAVTVJ010004788.1:0-28386 GCA_034509425.1 Eopsaltria australis | reverse complement strand
TCCCTCCCCAAAACCGCGCATCCCTCCCCAAAACCGCGCATCCCCCCCCAAAACCGCGCATCCCTCCCCAAAACCGCGCATCCCCCGGACCGAGGCCCAGCCCCCCGGGGGTCGCGCATCCCCCGGACCCTCCCTCAGCCTCTCCCCGGCGGCAGCTGCGGCCCGGACCGCTACAGGTGGCTGGAAGGGCGGGGAAAACATCGGGAATGGCGCTGGGATTAGGGAACCAAAACATCGGGAATGGCGCTGGGATTGAGGAGCCAAAACATCGGGAATGGCCCTGGGATTAGGGAACCAAAACATCGGGAATGGCGCTGGGATTGAGGAGCCAAACGGGGGGAGCTCGGTGGGAGGGAGCCCCAAATCCATCCCGGAGCAGCTCCTGGATTCCTGCGGGCAGGGAACGTTGCACTTCCTCAGAGTTGTTCCCAGCTCCTATCCCACGATCCCTGGGAGTTGATCCCACGATCCCTGGGAGTTGATCCCACGATCCCGGGGAGTTGATCCCACGATCCCTGGGAGTTGATCCTGCTCTCCCATCCCAGGGCCGAGGTTGTGCCCCTGGAGCGATCCCGAGCCCCCGGATCCTTCTGGATTTGGTGCCATGGAGCAAAGGGGGCAATTCCAGACCGAGGGATCCGTGGGATTTGGGAACAGAGAGCTCCAAGCCCGTCCCACCCCTCATCCCGATGTTTCCCAGCCTGAGGGTGTGGCACAGCTCTGGGAGGTCACCAGACATTCCTGGGAATCAGCCTCTGGAAGGGTCTGGAATGACCTCAGTGGGCTCTGGGAATGGGATTGATGGTCCCATAAAAACCCAGCGCTGCCTGAATCCAGGGATTGGGACGGGCTGGGATATTGGGAATGGCGCTGGTTTGGTGCACTGGGAGTGGGATCCAACAGGACTGGAGCTGATTCCTCTCCAAATCCTGGAATGGGAGTTGGGAATGCCCAAAGAACCCCAGGGAAAAGAGGGACAATCCCTCTTTCCCAGCTTTTTCCTTAGGAAATAACTTGTGGGATGTCACCAGCAGTGCCTTTGGGGCTGGCTATTCCCAATCCATGCCAAAATCCCTGGAAAAGCGTGTTCCCAGCAATTCCGGAGAGGGATCGATGAGCAGGCCGGAATTTGGGTTATAAAAACTTCAACTTGGATCAAAGAATCCCAAATTCCCGGAAAGCCGGGGGCACAGCTGGGAATTTGTAGCACGCATTCCCAGGGTGTTTTTTTTTGGAGTGGGAATGGATTTATCCAGGAAAAGGTCCCCAGGGAAAGCACCTGCAGCAGGATCGGGAATTTTCTGTTGGTTTTTAGGGAATGGACGAGCAAACGGAAAAATTTTCCGTCTTCTGTCCCAAAATTCCCTGCGTTCGATCCCTGTGGATTTTGTCTCCTGCAACTCGGATGAGCGAAATCCCAAGAAATTCCAGGAGCAGCTTCCTGACCTGGCACAGCACCGATTCCGGGGCTTTTCCAGGAATCTGGGACACAGATCCAGGGAATGTCAGTCCCTGGAGATTCCCTGGATTTGGAGAGGGAAAAGGGAAGTGGGACAAGGAGCTGTGAGAGGCTTTCCCAGGATGTTTGTGGCTCTCCGCGTCCAGGAAAAGATCCGGAGATCCAAAGCTGCAGGGAAATGTGGGATTTGGGGATGGGAATTGTTCCCACAGCCAGGCAGGAAAAGGGGGAGCTCCAGGGAATTCCTGGATCCGCATCCTGCCCCGGCTCCCGGCGTTATCCGGGACTGGAATTTGGGATTCTCCTCCCATGCTGGGGCCGCTCGCCGGGCAGAGCTGGAAAACACGGAGATGCTTTTCCAAACTTTGTAAATATTCCCGAAGTTCGTAAATATTCCCGAGCAATTCCTGCTTGGAGGAAAATCCGGCTGAAAACCGGGAGCGGGGGCCCAAAGGCAGGCGGAGCATTCCCGAGGAATCAGAGAGGGAGCACAGGAAGCTTTTCCTGGGATTTGGGGGGCTGGGAAAAGGCTTGGAGTATTTCCTGGATCCATCCCTCTCCCGAGCCGCCCCCTCCCTTCCCACAGGAAGGAGCAGCCGGAGCTGCAGGTCCTGGGGGGGTTTGGAAGCTGGGAATTAAAAATAGGATGGAGCTGGATCCATGGGAATGCTGGGAGAGCTGGATCCATGGGAATGCTGGGAGAGCTGGATCCATGGGAATGCTGGGAGAGCTGGATCCATGGGAATGCTGGGAGAGCTGGATCCATGGGAATGCTGGGAGAGCCCACACTCACTCTGGGAGCTGCCCAAATTCCCTGGAATCAGGGCACGGATACCATGGATATCATGGAATGGCCACTCCAGCTTTTTTTCCAGCTTCCAGCTGGGAATATCCATAGGGATCTGGGATAATTCTTCCCTGCTGTGGAGTCCAGGTTGGTCTCCGTGCCTTGGAAAGGGAAAAGCGCCCCAATGTTTGGGAATTTTTATCCCTCAGCTCGGATAACTCTCCCGGGAAGCAGCAGGAGCAGGAAGCCAATGGAAGCGGGAATTGAGGGAAAAGGGATGAGTCAGGATGGGAACGGGAATGGCAGGAAAGAGATTCCTTTGCCAGGAAAATGGGAATGGGATCCTCGGGAATATCCAAGTGGGGATATCCAGGTGGGAATTCTGCAGTCGGGGAGGGGCCGGAGAATTCAGCCTTGGATCAGGCGCTCCCAACTCCCGCGCATTCCAGAGGCCGCCTCCCAATCCCAGAATGTAATTAACAAATTCCTGGGATCTGGGGGCACGGACATTTTGGGAAGAGGGATTTGAAACGATTGGAATTTTTCCCGGAAAAGGAGGATGGTCCCAGGATGATCCCATGGCTCCTCTGGCTTTAATTGGCAAAAATCATGGAATGGGATCATCCGAAGGGAATGGGATCATCTGAAGGGAATGGAGCCACCCAGATTCCAGAGAGAATATTCCAGCTGTTGGGATCAAATAAATGATGCCTTCTGGAAGTTCTCCCTGGCTGGAAGGTCGGAAGGCCGGGATATTCCCATGGGAATTCCCAGTGTCCTCTGCTGCCTTGGAAGGGCAGATTCCGCGGTCAGAGCAAATGCTGATCCATGGAAAAGCTGATACCGGATCAATCCGTCGGAAGCGCGATGGAACTGCTGGGCTGTGCTGGCAGGGAATTGGGATTTGGAGAACATGGATTGATTTCCCGGGATTCTCCGGGGGGTGGTAAAAATGGAGCAGCCTGTCCTTGAGAATTCCAAATGCCCACCGAGGCTCCAGAGGGATTGGGATAAGGGATGGAGGGACAGGACACAGGGAATGGCTTCCCATTGGGAAAGGGGGAATGGGGTGGATATTGGGAAGGAATTCCTGGCTGGGAAGGGCTGGGATGGAATTCCCAGAGGAGCTGTGGCTGCCCCTGGATCCCTGGAATGTCCCAGGCCGGGTTGGAGCAGCCTGGGATAGCGATGGAGAGAATCCATGGAATGTGGGAAGTGGGACATTTCCTGGCTCGTTATTCCTTAAAATCCTTCCTTTCCCTTTCCCTTTCCCTTTCCCTTTCCCTTTCCCTTTCCCTTTCCCTTTCCTCATTCCCAAATTCCCCATGAACACCAGGAAAAGCCCGACTGGGGGTCCCCAATCCTTGGGATTGCCGGGGGTTGGGAACAGGGACAAGGAGCCGCTGGAACCTGGAAAGGGAAGATCCCTGCTCCAGTAAAAATTCCCCTCATCCATGGCAGCTCCGGGCCTCGGCTTTTTAATGAGTTCTAATTGGGATTCCGTGCAATTAATTGGGATTATGTGCCATTAATTGGGATTCAGTGGAATTAATTGGGATTCAATGGAATTAATTGGGGTCGTTAACGGGGCCTGGCGGGATCTCAAGGATCCGTAACTCACACCCGGCCGGGTCATTCCCACCCCCCCCCCCCCGCCGCTTCCCGCTCTTTTTCATGGAATTTTATCAAACCATGAATAGTCCCATTCATCCCGCGGCCCAATCCTGGATTCCGATCTCCCGAGTCATTCCCTAAATCCGGAAAATCTCCGGCTGCAGGGAGGAAGAAGGGGGGGAAGCAGCGGCTCCGGTGCCCCCCAAATCCACGGATCGCGGCGCTCGCGGGCGGCAGCGGAGCCGTGCCAAGGCCGCTCCCAGGAATCCTGCGCTCCTTTGTTCAGGGCAAAGCTCCCGCCCGCGGATCTCCGGCGGGAACGGGGCTGGAAAAGCTCCGTGAGCGGAATGCCCGGAAAAGCCGTGCCAGGGAAAGGCCGGAGCGCCCAAGGTGTTGTTGGAGCGGCAGGGAGCGGAAAAATCGGGATTAATTGGGATAAATCGGTCGGGATCGGAGCCCAGATTGGGGTTGGGCTGTGGGAGATCCGGCTTGATGGGAAATGTGGGAATGCTGGGAATGGTGAGAGCCACGTCCCTGCATCCAAACCCAACATCCAAGGTGTTGGAGCGGATAAATCAGGATAAATCTGGATAAATCAGGATAAATAGGGATCAGCCCTTGGGATCAGAGCCCAGATTGGGGTCAGGCTATGGAAAATTCCTTGTTTGATGGGGAATGTGGGAATGTTGGGAATGCTGGGAATGTTAGGAATGGTGACAGCCACATCCCTGTATCCAAACCCAACATCCGAGGTGTTGGAGCAGAAAAATCGGGATAAATAGGGATAAATCAGTTGGGATCGGAGCCCAGATTGGGGTTGGGCTGTGGAAGATCCGGCTTGATGGGAAATGTGGGAATGTTGGGAATGCTGGGAATCGTGAGAGCCACGTCCCTGCATCCAAACCCAACATCCGAGGTGGTGTTAGAGTGGAAAAATCGGGATAAATAGGGATCAACCCTTGGGAATGCTGGGAATGGTGAAAGCCACATCCCTGCATCCAAACCCAACATCCGAGGTGTTGGAGCAGAAAAATTGGGATAAATCGGGATAAATTGTGGTAAATCGGGATCAACCCTCGGGATCTGAACCCAGATTTGGGTCTGGCCGTGGGAGATCCGGTTTGATGGGAAAAGTGGGAATGCTGGGAATGGTGACAGCCTCATCCCTGCATTCAAAGCTGTTCCAGCCTGTTGCTCCAAGCTTTTCTAAAAGCCAAGGAATCTCAGGATCGGGATGGGAGCTGTGTCCGTCCTCCCTGTGGATCCATAATTCTCATGGATGAGCCCCTGGCTCGGCCCCGCTCATTCCAATGGGAAAAGAGACTTTTCTCCCTCTCTGATTTCCCTAAAATCCCCTCAAGTCAGGAAAAGGCCGGGAATAATTTTTTCCCCTCAAGGACACGGAATTCCTCAGAGCTCAGCCCCATCCCAATGGGATTCCCACCGGGAATTTTCCCCTCTGGGAATGCTGGTTTCTCCCGACAACTCCTGCTCTGCAAATCCCAAAAGAAAATTGGGCCTTAGGGAAAAATCCTCCTGCGCCAAAAGCTTGGGAAGAGCCGTGATCCAGCAAAATTCCCTGTGGCGGATCACAGGGATGTTTTTGGGATAAGGGGGTGCCAGGAGCAGGGATCGTTGTCGTGGAATGGATTCTGTTTGGATTTGGGAACGGGAATGACTGAGCTGCAGCCCGGGAATGTCCAAGGAAAGCTTGGATGGGGCTTGGAGCAGCCTGGGATAGGGGAAGTGTCCCTGCCCATGGAATGGGATGGGGTGGGATTTAAGGTCCATTCCCACCCAAACCATTCCGGGATTCCAGGATTCCCAGGATTCTATGGCTGGCAAAGCCTGACCCATTGGCAATGCCGGATTCGGATCCCCGTGGATCCCAGCCCTTGGAATTCCACTGGGGCTGGAGTGAATCCCAAAATCCTCAGGATCATTATCCCAGTTCCCCAGTTTCAGTGACCCCGTGGTTCAGGATGGATCCCGGTTGGAAATCAGGATCCCAAGGGTTTCCCTCTTTTCCAGGCTCCTGGAGCAGCCCCGATTCCCTGAGCTCCGTGTCCATCCCGGGGATCCGGAGGCGCCCGACCCGCCCAGAGCCGAGCAGGGCAGGTGAGGATCCCGAGGCACCCAGAGTGGGATGGGAACATTCCCGGGATTTGGCCCCACGCTCAGGGTGGGAATTTCCCACCCGCAGCTGCTCCCATCCCAAATTTCTCAGCTGAAAGCCGGGAATGCGCTTCCATGGGTTTTTATCTGTAGGATTGCGGCAGCTTCCATGGATTTCCTCCCAGAATTTGACCCGTTATCCCGAAAAAATCTGTGTGGATCAAATCCATGGAATGCTTGGTCTTTGTGGGAATGAAGGAAATTAATTAAGGAAATGAATTAAAATGTATGGAAAAACTGGGCAGGGATGAGCATTCCCTGCAGGCTCATCCAGAGGGATCCCGGCTCCCAGTGGGATCATCCCAACCTCTGGAAAAGGGAATGGCTTGGGCTGCTCTTGTGTGAAGAACAGGGAACCTGAATTCCAGGGAAATCCAAGGAAAAACTGGGAAAAAAGCGGGATTTGAGGCACATCCCGGGAAATGAATTAAGGAAAGGATTCAAATTGCATTGAAAAATTGGCCAGGGACGAGCATTCCCTGCAGGCTCATCCAGAGGGATCCCGGCTCCGGAGGGATCCCAATTCCCGGCGGGATCATCCCAACCTCTGGAAAAGGGAACGGCTTGGGCTGCTCTCGTGTGAAGAGAAAAAATCCAAGGAAAAGCTGGGAAAAAGCGGGATCCGAGGCCCATCCTGGGGCAGGGGCGGGACATCGCGGGCGCCGCTCCGCCAGCTCCCGGCTTTGTGCCGGAATAGCGAGGAAAACAAGGAATAAACCCCAGGATAACAAGGATAACAAGGCTGCCTTGCCTTGCTCCGGAGGGCTCCGCGCATCCCGGGAGCCGGAGCACAAGGAAAGGCTTGTCCAGGCTTGGATTCCAGAGGCTTGGGAAGGGGGGGTCAGTGCCATCCCGTGACCTTCAGCCTCCCCCGGCGCTTCCCGGGAAACGGGAACGCGCAGCCTGGAATATTCACTGGATCCTGGTTGTTTTCCTTCCTTATTTATTTATGGATTTGGCCGTTCTCGATCGTTCCTTTCTGCTGGAAAATCTGCTCCCGACTGGGAGGAAATTCCCAAAAAATCCTTTCAGGATTTTGGACTTGGAAGCCATCCAGGAGCTGGGGTGGGAACGGAGCCGCCCCAGGATGGGAATTCCTGGGAATATTTTAGGAATTTTTTGGAATTTTTTCAGTGGGAAGGGAGGGCTGTGGGTGCTGCTGTTCCCTGAGCTGGAAAATTCCCAGGAAAAATAAATTTCCCAAGATAAATAAATTTCCCAGGATAAATAAATTTCCCTGGCTCATGTCCCGTGCAAAGCTGGGGCTTGGAAAGGGATTTTTTTCCAGGCTATCCCAAAATTTCTGTTCCCGGTGGATTTTTTCCCCAAATTTTTTGATCCATTCCCACCCAGCATCTTCCCAAGGAATTTTTTCCCCATGGGATCCGTTTTTCCTGACAATTCCATCCCTTTAATTCCCACTTCAATGTGGCTTTTCCCGCTTTTTCCCGATGAAAAAGCCAACTTTGGGAAAGGTTGGATTTACGGGATCTTCCCACCAGAGGCTTTTCCTTGGGATAGATCCGAACTGCTGGATCCTGACTGGAAAATCCCAAGGATTTGTGATGGGATACGAGATTATTCCCACGGATCAACCCCTGGCTCGGTCCCGCTCATTCCAACGGGAAAAGTGACTTTTCCCCTCCCCGACTTCCCCTAAAAAGTCGGGAAAAAGCCTGGAATTTTTTTTCCCCTTAAGGAAATGAAATTCCAAGGAGCTGGAGGAGGGATAAATCCCGAGGGATAAATCCCAGGGCAGCTCCGGGGGCTGGGAATGTTTTGTGCTGCATCCAGAGCTTCCCGGGGGCGGGAAGGACTCGGAAAACAGAGTGGGAGGAAATCTGGCCCCGCTTCCGGAATTTTTTCCAGAGGGGGAGCTTTGGGATTGTTCTCGGCACGTGGGGCCTGGGAAAGTTTGGTTTTTCCTCCTCCAGAGGTTTTCCCGCGTGGAAAACGATCCAAACTCGGTTCCCTGAGGGTGCCAGGGATGGGTTTCACAGCTTTCTGAGAATTCCATGGGATCTGTGGAATTCTGGGAAGCAGCTCTGTGATCCAGCAGGGATGAGGATTCTTGGGAAGAGCTCAGCTCCGTTCCGCCTCACTTGGAGCTTTTTTTCCAAGGTCTGGGAAGAGGAGAGGCCATTCCCAGGATTTCTAGGAAGCGGAAATCCTTGGAAAGTTGAACTCCAGGGAAATCCCAGGCACTTCCAGGCTGGAAAAACCTCAGCCGGGAGATTCCCGGCCGGAATTGTCCCACCTGCCGCATTCCATGGATTCCGTCGCTATCCCAGCCCCATCCAACCTCATCCTTGGGCATTCCCGGGATCCAGGGGCAGCCGTGGCTTCTCTGGGAATTCCAGCCCCTCCCCATCTTCCCAGGGAGGAATTCCTTCCCGACATCCCATAATCCCGCTTTTTTTTTCCCCGATATCAATCCATGACGTTTATGGAATTCCTTTGTCCTCTAGAAGAACGTCGGCGGCGATGCGGGATTATCCCAATCCAGGAGGAGGAAATGGGATTGGAGCCACCAAAAAATTCCCTGCTGGGGTCGGATCCCGACCCTCCGGAGCAGCAGGAAGGGTTGGGGTGTTTTCCCTGGAATTCCCGGGAAATGAATGGAATTTTTTCCTTTCCCTCTCTGCACAGAGCTCCATGAGGGACCTGCACAAGGCTGAGGTGCTGGGGAGCAAACGCGGCCTGGTGAGTGTCCCGAGCCGGGAATTCCCGCCCGGATGCCGTGAAATCCATGGAAAACCCATCCCGAGCCGGGAATTCCCACAAGGCTGCCATGAAATCCATGGAAAACCCATCCCGAGCTGGGAATTCCCACAAGGCTGCCATGAAATCCATGGAAAACCCATCCCGAGCTGGGAATTCCCACAAGGCTGCCACGAAATCCATGGAAAACGCATCCCGAGCTGGGAATTCCCACAAGGCTGCCATGAAATCCATGGATAACCCATCCCGAGCCGGGAATTCCCACAAGGCTGCCATGAAATCCATGGAAAACCCATCCCGAGCTGGGAATTCCCACAGGGCTGCCATGAAATCCATGGAAAACCCGTCCTGAGCTGGGAATTCCCGCCCGGATGCCATGAAATCCATGGAAAACGCATCCGGATCTGGGAATTCCCACCCAGCTGCCACAAAATCCATGGAAAACCCATCCCAAGCCGGGAATTCCCACAAGGCTGCCACGAAATCCATGGAAAACCCATCCCGAGCTGGGAATTCCTGCCCAGCTGCCACAGAATCCATGGAAAACGCATCCGGATCTGGGAATTCCTGCAAGGCTGCCACAAAATCCATGGAAATCCCATCCCGAGCTGGGAATTCCCGCCCAGCTGCCACAAAATCCATGGATAACCCATCCCGAGCTGGGAATTCCTGCCCGACTGCCATGAAATCCATGGAAAACCCATCCCAAGCCAGCCCTGAGTCCCTCCAGGGGCCAACTCCGCTACGGAAATCCCTGGAACAAAGGGAATTCCCGGCATTCCCACCCCACATCCCGCAATTCTTTGCGTTTTTCATTGAGGTGAAGCGTCAAGGTTGGATCGGGAATTCCAGCCCCGTGGTGAGGTTGGATTAGGAATTCCAAACCCATGGTGAGGTTGGATTGGGAATTCCAGCCCCGTGGTGAGGTTGGATCGGGAATTCCAGCCCCGTGGTGAGGTTGGATCGGGAATTCCAGCCCCGTGGTGAGGTTGGATCGGGAATTCCAGCCCCGTGGTGAGGATGGAATGGGAATTCCAGCCTCATGGTGAGGATGGATCAGGAATTCCAGCCCCGTGGTGAGGATGGATCGGGAATTCCAGCCTCATGGTGAGGATGGATCAGGAATTCCAGCCCCGTGGTGAGGTTGGATCGGGAATTCCAGCCTCATGGTGAGGTTGGATCAGGAATTCCAGCCCCGTGGTGAGGATGGAATGGGAATTCCAGCCCCGTGGTGAGGATGGATCGGGAATTCCAGCCCCGTGGTGAGGATGGATCGGGAATTCCAGCCCCGTGGTGAGGATGGATTGGGAATTCCAGCAGCCCCGTGGTGAGGATGGATCGGGAATTCCAGCCCCGTGGTGAGGTTGGATCGGGAATTCCAGCCCCGTGGTGAGGATGGATTGGGAATTCCAGCCCGGTGGTGAGGTTGGATTGGGAATTCCAGCCCCGTGGTGAGGTTGGAATGGGAATTCCAGCCCCGTGGTGAGGTTGGATTGGGAATTCCAGCCTCATGGTGAGGTTGGATCGGGAATTCCAGCCCCGTGGTGAGGATGGATTGGGAATTCCAGCCCCGTGGTGAGGATGGAATGGGAATTCCAGCCCTGTGGTGAGGTTGGATCGGGAATTCCAGCCCCGTGGTGAGGTTGGATCAGGAATTCCAGCCCCATGGTGAGGATGGATCGGGAATTCCAGCCCCGTGGTGAGGTTGGATCAGGAATTCCAGCCCCGTGGTGAGGTTGGATCAGGAATTCCAGCCCCGTGGTGAGGTTGGATCAGGAATTCCAGCCCGGTGGTGAGGTTGGATTGGGAATTCCAGCCCCGTGGTGAGGTTGGATTGGGAATTCCAGCCCCATGGTGAGGTTGGATTGGGAATTCCAGCCCCGTGGTGAGGATGGATCAGGAATTCCAGCCCCGTGGTGAGGATGGATCGGGAATTCCAGCCCCACTGCTGGCCTGGATCAGGAATTCCAATCCCAAAACTGGATTTCCCAATGGAAAAAATTCCTGCCTTGGGAAGGGGAGGTGGCTTTGGAGGGGCTCTCCCAGCGCATTTTGAGGTTTTCCAGCCTGGATTTCCACTCCGGATACCGATCCCAAAAAATCTCCGGGCTCCAGCTGTGTGGGATCTGGGATCATCCCAAATCCATTCCCAAATGGACCAAATCCTTTGGGATTTAATCCCCGGGGCTCCCAAATCCCCCGGTCCTGATGCTCCGGGTGCAGATTCCCTATGGAATCTGCCGGGAATTTGGGATCAGGGCTCCATCCTGGGAGTCACCGCAGGAATGCGGCACAGCAGTGAGTCCGGACGGGATTTTTTTTCCCTGAAAAATCCCAAATTTTAATATTTTTCCTTGTTTTCCTCACACGGAAATCGTGGGATGCCTGCGGGGTGGGATCGGGCAGCTCCGGCTCCTTTCCAGAGATTCCAGATCCTTGATTTTCCTCTGGAAAAGCGGCTCCTGTTTGTGCCCGGCCTTAATGAGCCATTGATGATGGAAATGTCAAACTCCAAATTCCTGACCTTTCCCATGGAAAAAAACTTCCAGGGATGCGCCAGATCCGGAGGGAGGGAGGGAGGGAAAACAACCCCACGGCCAGGGCTGGGATTGGCTCGGATTTGGGATTTCTCCAAAATCCCAAAATCCCGACAAAACTCAGCCTTGATTTTATCCGGAAAATCCCAGACAGGGAACGTCTGTCACAGCCTGAGGGAGGCAAGAAAATCGGGAATAACGGGATTTGGGAAAGGCTGGAGACCCCTCCCGAAAATCCCGGAGCTTTTTGTGCTGGATTCCCTTTTCCCAAGGATTCTCCCAAGCAAATCCCTCTTTTCTTTTTCCCCCGCTGGTCAACCAAATCCATTGGAAGAACAACAAATCCCGGGGGAAAAGCCCTTTATTCCCATTAAAATCCTTGGGACACGGGAAGCGCCGTGGCGACAGCACAAAAGCTGCCAGGAGGGCACAATTCCAAGGGGGAAAAAGACGGGGAAGGGGGGAATTTTCCCTCCCAAAAATTCCAGGTGAAGGCAGGAACGGATTTCTCCGCCGGCTCGGACGCTCGGGGCGGATTAACGGGAGCTATTTTTAGGACATCCAGGTTTTTTCGGGATTAGGGCCGGGGCTGCGCCTGTTGTTGTGGCCGGAGCTCCTCTCCCGAGCTCTCCCTCCCTTCCCGCTGTTTCCAAGGCTCCCGAGGGATGAAAGGATCCTTTGAGAAGCCAAACACATGGAGACAAGAGCCGCTCCCGCTGCTGCTCCCGGGAACGGCCGCAGCTGCCAGGAAAGCGGGAAAACGTCCAAGCGCGGCCGGGGGGCTGCTCCCGGGGCCTTCTCCCTGTTTTCCAGGCATTTTTATTCCCAAGGAATGAGGGCAGAGCTCCCGGGGCCTTCTCCCTGTTTTCCAGGCATTTTTATTCCCAGGGAATGAGGGCAGAGCTCCCGGGGCCTTCTCCCTGTTTTCCAGGCATTTTTATTCCCAAGGAATGAGGGCAGAGCTCCCGGGGCCTTTTCCCTGTTTTCCAGGCATTTTTATTCCCAAGGAATGAGGGCAGAGCTCAGAGTTTGCTCCAGGGATCTTTTCCTGTTTTTCCAGGCAGGGATATTCCCAGGGAATGAAGGCAGAGCTGGGGGAATTTTGCTCCAGGGATCTTTTCCCAGTTTTCCAGGCAGGAATATTCCCAAGGAATGAGGGCAGAGCTGGTGGATCCATGTTCCTCCAGGATCAGCTGCTGGATCCTTGGGATCCCTGATTTTTCAGGATCATCTCATTGGTCTTTGGGATTCATGGTCCTCCAGGATCAGCTGATGGATCCTTGGGATCCCTTTCCCACCAGGATCACCTGATGGATCCTGGGGATCCCTGCTGGATCCTGTGCTATTCCATGCAGGAACACCCATGGAAAACGAGCCACGAGAGCCGAACGTGGAATATTCCCAATTCCCGCTGCTCCCCCCCTCCCTAAGCGCTCCCATTCCGCTCCAAATCCCGCTCCCATTCTTGCTCCAATTCCCGCTCTCCCACCATCATTTCCAAGCCATCACATCCCGAGCCGGAATTCCTTTGTCGTGTGCGCCCGGCTGAGCATTCCCGCTCCAAAGGGGAGCAGCTGGAATTCCGCGGTGGCACCGAGGATTCCCGAGCCTTTGGGAGCCCTTCCAGCATGGGGGGGGGGGGGGGAGGTGCCGTAGGTTTTTCAGGAATGTTCATGGGAGATCAGGGTCATCCCAACGTTTCCGTGTCCCACCAGGTAAAACCAGGAATGGGAAAGCAACTGGGAATGGGGTTTTTGGGGAATTCCGAGCCTTCTTTTAATGCATTTTGGGAGCTTTCCATCGCTCCAGGAGATGCTGAAATTTTTCGGGAATGTTCTTGGCGGATCAGGGTCATCCCGACTCTTCCGTGTCCCACCAGGTAAAACCAGGAATGGGAGAGAAACCAGGAATGTTTTTTTTTGGGAATGCTGAGCCCTCTTTTAATGCCTCTTGGGCGCTTTTCCTTGCTCCAGGGGATGCTGAAATTTTTCAGGAATGTTCTTGGCGGATGGGGCCCATCCCAACATTTCCATGTCCCACCAGGTAAAAAGAAGGAACGGGAGAGAAACCGGCAATGAGCCTGTGTGGGATTTTTTGGGAATGCTAACCCTCTTTTAGAGCCTTTTGGGAATGATTCCTTGCTCCAGGGGAATGCCTTGGATTTTTCCAGATTGTTCATGGTGGATCAGGACCATCCCAACCTTTCCATGTCCCACCAGCTAAAAACGACAGAATAACTGGGAACGGTTTTTTTGGGAATGCTGAGCCCTCTCGAAATGCCTTTTGGGAGCCACTCCCCGCTCCAGCAGAACGCCTTAAATTCCTCAGGAATTTTCCCCGTTGGAATGACACCATCCCAGCATTTCCCCGTCCCACCAACCGGGAACGCGTTGTTTTTCCGGTGTGTGTTTTTTTTTTTTTTCCCGGGAATGCCGATCCCTGCGTTTCCCCGCAGATGTCATGGCGGCCGCAGTACCGCAGCTCCAAGTTCCGGAATGTTTACGGGAAGGCGGCGAGCCGGGAGCACTGCTTCGACGGGATCCCCATCACCAAGAACGTCCATGACAACCATTTCTGCGCCGTCAACGCGCGCTTCCTCGCCATCGTCACCGAGAGCGCCGGCGGCGGCTCCTTCCTCGTCATCCCGCTGGAGCAGGTGAGATTCCTGGGAATGGGGATTCCCAAAGTGTCCAAATTCCCAGTGGTTTTCCTGAGGTTTTCTCGTCGTTCCCCTGAAGTAGGTGAGATTCCAGATGGGAATTCCCAAAGTGTCCAAATTCCCTTTTCCTGGGCTTTCCTCGTCATCCCGCTGGAGCAGGTGAGGTTCCAGATGGGAATTCCCAAAGTGTCCAAATTCCCGGTAGTTTTCCTAGGGCTCCTTCCTCGTCATCCCACTGGAGCAGGTGAGGTTCCAGATGGGAATTCCCAAAGTGTCCAAATTCCCGGTAGTTTTCCTAGGGCTCCTTCCTCGTCATCCCACTGGAGCAGGTGAGGTTCCAGATGGGAATTCCCAAAGTGTCCAAATTCCCGGTAGTTTTCCTAGGGCTCCTTCCTCGTCATCCCACTGGAGCAGGTGAGGTTCCAGATGGGAATTCCCAAAGTGTCCAAATTCCCGGTAGTTTTCCTAGGGCTCCTTCCTCGTCATCCCACTGGAGCAGGTGAGGTTCCAGATGGGAATTCCCAAAGTGTCCAAATTCCCAGTGGTTTTCCTGGGGTTTTCTCGTCATTCCCCTGAAGTAGGTGAGATTCCAGATGGGAATTCCCAAAGTGTCCAAATCTCCTTTTCCTGGGGTTTTATCGTCATCCCGCTGGAGCAGGTGAGATTCCTGGGAATAGCAATTCCCAAAGTGTCCAAATTCCCGATGGTTTTCCTGCGGCTCCTTCCTCGTCATCCCGCTGGAGCAGGTGAGATTCTCGGGAATGGGAATTCCCAAAGTGTCCAAATTCCCAGTGGTTTTCCTGGGCTTTTCTCGTCATTCCCCTGAAGTAGGTGAGGTTCCCGGGAATGGGAATTCCCAAAGTGTCCAAATCCCTGCTGCTTTTCCTGGGCTTTCCTCGTCATTCCGCTGGAGCAAGTGAGATTCCAGATGGGAATTCCCAAAGTGTCCAAATTCCCGGTGGTTTTCCTGGGGCTCCTTCCTCGTCATCCCGCTGGAGTAGGTGAGGTGCCCGGGAATGGGAATTCCCAAAGTGTCCAAATCTCCTTTTCCTGGGGTTTTATCGCCATCCCGCTGGAGCAGGTGAGATTCCAGATGGGAATGGGAATTCCCAAAGTGTCCAAGCCTCCTTTTCCTGGGGCTCCTTCCTCGTCATCCTGCTGGAGCAGGTGAGGTTCCCGGGAATGGGAATTCCCAAAGTGTCCAAATTCCCGGTGGTTTTCCTGGGGTTTTCTCGTCATTCCCCTGAAGTAGGTGAGATTCCAGATGGGAATTCCCAAACTGTCCAAATTCCCGGTGGTTTTCCTGGGGCTCCTTCCTCATCATCCCCCTGGAGCAGGTGAGATTCCCGGGAATGGGAATTCCCAAACTGTCCAAATTCCCGATGGTTTTCCTGGGGCTCCTTCCTCGTCATCCCGCTGGAGCAGGTGAGGTTCCCGGGAATGGGAATTCCCAACGTGTCCAAATCTCCTTTTCCTGGGGTTTTATCACCATCCCGCTGGAGCAGGTGAGATTCCTGGGAATAGCAATTCCCAAAGTGTCCAAATTCCCGATGGTTTTCCTGGGGTTTTCTCATCATTCCATGAAAGCTTCAGGAGGAGAATTCCCAGCTGGAGCCATCCCAAAGTGTCCAAATTCCCAATGGTTTTCCTGGGCTTTCCTTGTCATTCCCCTGGAGCAAGTGAGATTCCAGATGGGAATTCCCAAAGTTTCCAAATCTCCTTTTCCTGGGGTTTTATCACCATCCCACTGGAGCAGGTGAGATTCCTGGGAATAGCAATTCCCAAAGTGTCCAAATTCCCGATGGTTTTCCTGGGGCTCCTTCCTCATCATCCCCCTGGAGCAGGTGCGATTCCCGGGAATGGGGATTCCCAAAGTGTCCGAATCTCCTTTTCCTGGGGTTTCCTCATCATCCCACTGGAGAAGGTGAAAGCTTTGGGAATGGATTCCCAGCTGGAGCCATCCCAAAGTGTCCAAATCCCTGCTGGTTTCCCTGGGATTTCCTCATCATTCATCTGGAAAAGGTGAGAGATTCCGAATGGGAATTCCCAGCCAGAGCCATCCCAAAGTGTCCCAATCTCCTTTTCCCGGAGTTTCCTTGTCATCCAGTGAGAGCTCTAGGAACGGGAATTCCCAAAGTGTCCCGATCCCTGCTGCTTTTCCTGGGATTTCCTCATCATCCCCCTGGAGTAGGTGAGAGATTCCGGAAGGGAATTCCCAGCCAGAGCCATCCCAAAGTGTCCCGATCCCTGCAGCTTCTCCTGGAGTTTCCTCATGCCTCCCAGGAATGGAATTCCCAGCCAGAGCCATCCCAGCGTCCAAATCTCCTTTTCCCAGGGTTTCCCTGTCATCCTGGAGCAGGGGAGAGATTCTGGAAATGGGAATTCCCAAAGTGTCCCAATCCCTGCTGCTTTTCCGGGTTTTTTTTTGTGGGGTGGACTGGGGTTTTTTAAGGAAGAATTCAAACATTCCATAAAAACATTTTTTCTAATCTCTCCGGGAGCTTTTCCGGCATTTTGGACGCTGGGAATGTCTCCCCCCTGTCCCACCCCGGGTGCCAGGGTTCACTTGGATCCCAGAATTCCAAGGAATCAGCTCCGTGTTGGAGCCTCTCATCCCTCTCTCCTTCCCTTTATTTGTGCTTTCCATGAGCCCAGGGAACAGCTGGAACTGTTCCATGGATTTAAGGCTGGATATTTGGGAAAAATTCCTCATCCAGAGGGAACAGCTGCTTTCCACGGGAAAAGCGGGATTTATCCCTCTCATCCCCGATCCTTCTGGGATTTTTCTCCTTCTCCCATTGTGCTTTTCCTTTTCCATCTCCATCCAAGGTTCTCCCTGGCCTTTCCTGGGAATTCCACCAGGATCTGCCCATCTTCAGTTTAAATTCCCGTCAATCCGGCTGCAGCTCCAGCAGATCCTGTGGGATCCGCAGCTCCTGGAAAAAGCAGCAGCAGCAGCAGCGACCTTGAGCCTGGAATTTACCTTGGATAGGGAAGGGGGAGGGGTTTGACGGGAATAGAATCCGTAAAAAATCGGATAAAAGGAATTTTCCCAAGGAGGGAGGGGAGACCCTGGCACAATTCCCAGGGAAGTTGTGGCTCCCGCATCCCTGGAATGTTCAAGGCCGGGTTGGAGCAGCGCGGGATATTGGAATGGGATAAAATCCCTTCCCGCCCAAACCATTCCAGGATTATTGGATTGCTCCCAAAATTTGGGATTCTCCTGCATTCCAAGCTGGAATTCCCATCCCATCCCTGGGCACCTGCAGCTCTGGGACGCTCCCAGCCTCATTCCCGGGAGGAATTTTGCCATGGAAGAGCTGCATTCCCAAATTCCCAGCTCCCAAATTCCAGCGGGGAAGTGAAGCCGGGAGAAGGAGGAGCTCTCCCAGTTCTTTTCCCCCCATCCCGTAATTCCCTCGGCCCTTTCCCTGTGCAAACGTTCCCACCTCTCCTGAATTCCTCGCTCATTCCGGAGGCCACTCCAGATGGGAGGAATTCTAATCAGGATTTAATTGCAGAGCACAGCTTGAGCCTCATTAATATTCCCGGAAAAAAACCCGGGAGCTTTGTCTGAGCACCCGGAGCGCTCCAGCTCCGGCCTCATCCCGGCTCCTTCCTCACGGATCCCAGCTGGAATCTCCACCCGCACCCCCTCCATCCCAAATCCTGCAGAACAACCCTGAATTCCAGGCAAATCCCCACTTTTTTTTCCTGGCAAAATCCCGGCGGGATAAAAGCAGGGATGGCGTTTTCCACCCGTTCCGAAGGGATCACGGAAATCCCGGGATATCCAGCTGATAAATCCCGGCTGGAGCCGGCCCAGGGGTGCTGGAAGAGTTAATAAATTCCCGATTTTTTTTTTTTTATCCAGAGCCTGATTAGCTCATTAAGGAGAAACTCATTTTCCTTGGAAATCAGCGGCTCCCTAATTAATTGGGATCCATAATTAGCAGCTAATGAAGGTAACCCGGACACCTCGGAGCCGCTCCGTGGATTCGCCGCCGTATTTTTGGATCTTTTCCCTGGATTTTGCCCTCAGCAAAGCCCCCGGAATCTGGGCCGGGCCATCTGCTCCTCCCGCTCATCCCGAATCCACAGCCCGGGGTTTTCCTGGAGCCATCCCAGGGATGTGTGGGTTGGGAAGAGGGAGCTTTGTTCCTCCTTCCTCCCAGATCCCGGAACCTCGGGATTGGGCGATTGGGAATGATCCTCTCCCCGGCACCGGGATAAAAATATCCCAAGGGAGTGGGCGAAGGTTCGGGGAGAGCAGGATTGGCTCCATGGGAATGGGAGAATCCCGAAATCCTGGAGTGGTTCGGGTGGGAAAGGAGCTCGTCCCATTCCATCCATGGATGGGAAAAAGGCTGGATTTGGGATAGGAACAGGGCTGGATTTGGGATGGAGAAAAGGCCGGATTTGGGATTGGGAAAAGGCTGGATTTGGAATGGGACGGGGAAAATTCCCACTATCCCAGGGTGCTCCAAGCCCTCTCCAACCTGGCCTTGAGGATTTGGTCCTGGAGACCCTTTGGAAAAATATTCCCGTGTTTTGAGGCAGGGAACAAAATCCTGGAATGCTGCAATTCCATAGAGAAGCAGCTCGGGGCCGTCACGTCCCTGTTTGTGATCCGATCCCTCCGGAGCTCATCCCATTCTCCCGGAGCCAGCCTGGGATTGCTGGGAATGCTCCCCTGGAGAAGAGAAGGATCCAGGGAATCCTTCGAGCCCCTTTCAGTGCCTGATGGAGCTCCGGGAATGCTGGCGAGGAATTTGGGATAAGGATCTCGTTGGGATCCCGGTGCAGGGAATCACTTCCATGGAAACAGTGGGATTTTTGTTCCTGCCGGGAACGAGGAGCTGTTTTTCCAGAGGCAGCCGATGTTCCCTCCCGGAGGAAGCAGGAACGGGAAGGGGGAGCCTCTGTTTATCCGGAGGAAACTGGAATCCAAACTCCTGCTCCGGTCAGGGCCGGGATTGTGGGGATGGCTGGATTTGGGATGGGGAAAAGGCTGGATTTGGGATGGGGAAAAGGCTGGATTTGGGATGGGGAAAAGGCTGGATTTGGGATGGGGAAAAGGCTGGATTTGGGATGGGGAAAAGGCTGGATTTGGGATGGGGGAAAGGCTGGATTTGGGATGGGACAGGGACAGTCCCATGTTTGTGGAGCTTTCCAAGAAATCCGAGCATTCGGAAGCGCTCCTGCTTTCTGTTTTCCAAGGGAAAAGCAGCTTTTGGGAATTTAGGACATTGGAAGAATTTATCCGAGATTCCTGCTGGATGGGTTTCCGGGAAAAGCAGAATTCAGCCATGGCCAGAGCAGTTGTGCTGCTCCAAGGGTGGGAATTGAGGATCCTTCCCAGGAATTCCTCCCGGATTTCCATCCCTGAGGGGAATTCCATCCCTCACATCCCAGGAATGGCTCCGAATCTGCTGGAATTCCCGGGATTCTCTGCACAGGCCATGAGCTGGATTTGGAAAACCCTTGGCAGATTCCTTGATCCCATTCCGTGATTCCGGAATCCAGAGGTTTTCGATCCCTCTGCTTGCTGCCATTCCAGCCATTCCCAGGGAAACAATTCCCAGTCCACAAAATCAGCAATTTTCCCAATTAATTTTCCCTTTTCCCAAAATAACCCCAATTCTTTTTCCCTTTTCCAAGCGCTCCAAGCAAAGGGAGGGGTGGGAACCGCCAGAAAATTTCCTCCTGGCAGTTTTTTCCGTGGAAAACCTCGGAGCTGCCGGAGCCGGGAGAGCTCCGGGCTGTCCCCGCGGGGCCGGAATCTGGGTCACGGAGCTTCCCTCAGCCGGGGATCAGGGATCCAGGGATTAGGATTCACCTTGGATTAACTCCCGCCTGCCGGCAAGGTCCCTCTGAAAAACGGGAAAACGCAGCCGGAATCCCGGATTTTTTCCAGCTTTTTTCCCTTTTCTTGCCTTTGTTTTTCCTTCTCCTTTTCCAGGTGCCCTGGGAATGGCTCATTCCTTGTTCCTCCCTCCCCGTGCTCAACCAATTTTAATCAAAATTCCTGATTTCTTGGGAAGAAACGATCCCAAATAACCAAACTCAGGGTTGTCCTCTTAAAATCCCGATAAATTTTTGGGAAAATCCATCAAATCTTCTTTTCGAAGGAATTCAGGATTGCTGGAAATAAAAGCGGTGGAATTTGAACCTGTGCCCTTAAAAATTCCATCCACTGGGAATTCCATGTTTTCTGCAGGAATTCCTGCTGTGGCCGGGAGGTGAACGGAGCCCTCGGAATGGGAAATTAGGGAAAAGCTGGAAAACCCTTGGATAAGCAACGGGAGCTGGAATATTTCACATCACAAAGACAAAACCGGGAATCGCATCCCAGGAACTCCCTGGGAAGCAGGACTAAGGAATCACCCGATATTCCCGCAGTTCCTTTCCCTTCTCTGTCTCATCCTTGGGAATTCTCCTTCCCAAATCCCTCCCTGCAGCTCGAGGGAGGAAATGAATCCCAAAAAAACCTTGGGAGCGACAGCTCCAGGGCCGTTCCTGGCCCTGATCCGACTTCCTGGAGCATTTCCGCCTTCTCCGAGCTGCCGAGGGCAGAATTCCCGGCGCGCTCCTTTGTTCCCGTTGAACGGAGCCGGGAGCTCGGCGCGGGAAAAGTCGGGAAGGAAAATCCATGAAATATTCAGCGGCTGTGCCGAGCTGACCCAGTTATTCCGCACGCTCGGAGCGTGGATCCGGCACGGAGCCAGCACGGAGCAGGGAAGGACAGCGAGGTGGAATCCGGACACGGAGCTTTCCCGGGAATTGAACGGATTCCTACGGCCCATGCCAGTGGGAATCTTCCCAGGAAGCTCCGTAAAAGCTTTGGAAATTCCGCGTGGGAGGATCCCATCCCGGGGGGGGTCATGGATTTGGGATTAGCAGGAGTTGGCGATTCCAGAATCCGGGGTTTGTTCCCGTGGAGGAGAACCTTGGAAAATGGTGATTCCAGAATTTGGGAGGGAAATTCCAAAGTTTGGGAGGGAAATTCCCAATGCTCCAACTCCAGGCCTGGTTGGATGAGCTTTGGAGCAACCTGGGATAAGGGGAGGGATCTCCGGGAAGATCTTCCCACCCAAACCATTCTGGGATCCTGGAATTCTGGGATTCAAGCGGGATCCAATGGCTGAGCTGCCCTGAGGGGCTTTGGAGCCTCTGGAGTCTCTTCCTCTCCTTCTGCCCATGGATTTGGATCGTGAAAGGAGAGCTTTGGTTGGATATTGGGAAAATCCCCTCATGGAAAGGGTTTTCCAGCCCTGTCCCCATTCCCAGAGGGATTTAAAATCCCCGTGGATGCGGGGACATGGATCAGGGCTGGGAATGCTTGGCTCCATGATCTCGGAGCGATTCCATGATTCTGTGAATTCCCGCTGAGCTCCCGGCTGCCCTTTCCATGGAGTTTGGAGAAAGCCCTTCCCATCCATGGATCAGCTGGGAATGCTGGGAATATTGGATAAACCCAATCCCTGGCTTGGCCCATCCCAGGCCGAGCTGGATCTCCCTGCTCCCACAATTTCCTATCCCTGAAAACACCAATTTCTCCCTAAACCTGATGATCTTCCCAATGTTTTCCTTGAATTCCCGTTCCAGACCGGCCGGATCGAGCCGAACTATCCCGAAGTTTGTGGCCACCAGGAAAACAATTCCCCATCCCTAAAAACACCGGTTTCTCCCTAAACCTGATTATTTTCCCGATGTTTTCCTTGATTTCCCGTTCCAGACCGGCCGGATCGAACCGAACTATCCCAAAGTTTGTGGCCACCAGGGAAATGTGCTGGACATCAAATGGAACCCCTTCATCGAGAACATCATCGCCTCCTGCTCCGAGGACACCTCGGTGAGCCGGAATTCCAGGATGCGATTCCCAGATCCACCCACCCTGCCAATCCCACTGATTCCCCGTTCCTGGATTTCCACGGCATTTGTTTTGGGAATGCTGAGGGACAGGAGATCAAAGCCAATCCCAGATCGTGCCCAGCCTGGCTCCTGGGCCGGAATTCCCTCCCATTCTTTATTTTCCGGACATAAATCCGGATCTGGGGAAAGATCCAGAGGTTAATTCCCATGAGGAGAGAGCTGGGAATGCTCAGCCTGGAGAAGAACGGGATCCGGGGGAGGGGGGGGTGGGAATTCCAGGCTCTCCACAAGTCCCTGACAGAAGGGGGAGGTCCTGGGGAAGGTTGAGGCTGGAAAGACCTCCAAGCTTTTTTGTGGGAAGGAGCTTTGAGGGGCGGCAGTTGGGACGCTCCGATCGGCATTCCAGGTGCGGATCTGGGAGATTCCGGAGGGCGGGCTGAAGCGGAACATGACGGAGGCGGTGCTGGAGCTGTACGGGCACAGCCGCCGCGTCGGCCTCGTCGAGTGGCACCCCACCACCAACAACATCCTCCTCAGCGCCGGATACGACTACAAGGTCAGGATTCCCAACGGGAATGCCATTCCAGAGGGTTTCCCCCGGCTTTTGGCACCGTTGGGAGTCGCCTGTGCGGGGCCGGAGTGGGATCGTGGAGCTCTGGAGTGGTTTGGGTGGGAAGGAGCTTAAAGGTCATCTCATTCCATGTCTTCCATGGATCGGGGAGAGCTTCCGTGGATCAGGGAGAGCTTCCATGGATCGGGGAGAGCTTCCATGGATCGGGGAGAGCTTCCATGGATCGGGGAGAGCTTCCATGGATCGGGGAGAGCTTCCATGGATCAGGGAGAGCTTCCATGGACCAGGGAGAGCTTCCATGGATCAGGGAGAGCTTCCATGGACCAGGGAGAGCTTCCATGGATCAGGGAGAGCTTCCATGGACCGGGGAGAGCTTCCATGGATCAGGAACCGCTTCCAAAAACCAGGAATGCCTTCCATGGACCAGAGAGCTTCCACAGACCAGGGAGACATTCCATAGATCAGAAAGAGCTTCCATAGGCCAAGAGCAGATTCCATAGATCAGGGACAGCTTCCATAGGCCAGGAAGGGCTTTCATTGATGAGGAAGAGCTTCCAAAAACCAGGATCAGCTTCCAAAAACCAGGGAGACATTCCATAGATCAGGAAGATTTTCCAAAAACCAGGAAGAGCTTCCAAAGACAAGGGAGACATTCCATAGATCAGGAGCAGCTTCCACAGAGCAGGAACAGCTTCAAAAACCAGGAAGAGCTTCCAAAATCCAGGGAGACATTCCACAGATCAGGAAGAGCTTCCAAAAATCAGGAAGAGCTTCCATAGATCAGGAGCAGCTCCCACAGACCAGGAAGAGCTTCCAAAGACAAGGGAGACATTCCGCAGATCAGGAACAGCTCCCCACAGGAGCAGGGCCCCCTGCCGGCATTCCCGGCTGCTCCAGAGGCCCTCCCCTTCCCGCAGGTGCTGATCTGGAACCTGGAGGTGGGCGAGCCGGTGAAGATGATCGACTGCCACACGGACGTGATCCTGTGCCTGTCCTTCAACACCGACGGCAGCCTCCTGGCCACCACCTGCAAGGACAAGCGGCTGCGCGTGGTGGAGCCGCGCTCCGGGAGGGTCCTGCAGGTGGGGACGCGCCGCTGGAACGGGATCGCGGGGAAGGATCCTGTGGGACGGCTAAGAGCGTGCGCGGGCTGCTCCCGGCGGGATGTTTTCCATGCGGTGGAACGCGGTTCCCAGCCTGGCCGTGGGGGCGGTGGGAAGGGGTTGGGTCTCGTCCCGGCGGAGGAGTTGGAGGCTTTGATTCCGCTGGCGATTAAGGATTTCTGGGAAGCGGTGGGAGTAAAGCGGAAGGCGCGGGAAGTTCGGAGGAGTGCAGTGGGTTCTCCCGGATGTTCAGGAAAATGGGAATTCTTGGCTCGTCCAGGGGCAGGTGGCGAAGGACAGAGCTGGAATTCCCCCTGGGATGAGGCGGGGTGAACTAGGAAAGGGCTTTCCTGGGATGAGAGCTGTATCCAAGGGGAATTCCAGCGCTCATTCCCGCCTTGCAGGAGGCCAGCTGCAAGAATCACCGCGTCAACCGCGTGGTTTTCCTGGGAAGCACCAAACGGCTCCTGACCACCGGAGTGTCCCGCTGGAACACCCGGCAGATCGCGCTCTGGGACCAGGTGGGTGCCGGGATCCCGCTCCGTTCCCGCTGGAATTCCTGCTCCATCCCTTCTGGAATTCCTTCTCCATCTCCACTTGGATCCCTGCTCCATCCCTACTGGAATTCCAGCTCCATTCCCGCCAGGCTCCCGCTCCTTCCCCGCTGGAATTCCTGCTCCATTCCTGCTGGAATTCCTTCTCCATCCCCACTGGAATTCCTGCTCCATCCCTTCTGGAATTCCTTCTCCATCTCCACTTGGATCCCTGCTCCATCCCTACTGGAATTCCTGCTCCATTCCCGCCAGGCTCCCACTCCTTCCCTGCTGGAATTCCTGCTCCATCCCCACTGGAATTCCTGCTCCATCCCCACTGGAATTCCTGCTCCATCCCCACTGGAATTCCTTCTCCATCTCCACTTGGATCCCTATTCCATCCCCACTGGAATTCCTGATCCATTCCCACCAAGATTCCCACTCCATACCCACCAGAATTTCTGCTCCATCCCTGCCAGGATCCCTGCTCCATTCCTGCTGGAATTCCAGCTCCATCCCCACTGGAATTCCTGCTCCATCCCCGCTGGAATTCCTGCTCCATCCCCGCTGGAATTCCTGCTCCATCCCCACTGGAATTCCTGCTCCATCCCCACTGGAATTCCTGATCTATTCCCACCAAGATTCCCACTCCATACCCACCAGAATTTCTGCTCCATCCCTGCCAGGATCCCTGCTCCATTCCTGCTGGAATTCCTGCTCCATCTCCGCTGGAATTCCTGCTCCATTCCTGCTGGAATTCCTGCTCCATCCTCGCCGGGACCCCACTCCTTCCCTGCTGGAATTCCTTCTCCATCGCCACGGGAATTCCTGCTTCACCCCTACCGGGATCCCGCTCAGCACCACCGTCGGGACGGGGCTAACAGCGGGATTTTCCTGTTTTCCAGGAGGATTTATCCATGCCCCTGATCGAGGAGGAGATCGACGGCCTCTCGGGGCTCCTCTTCCCGTTCTACGACGCCGACACCCACATGCTGTACCTGGCTGGGAAGGTAGGGATGCATGGAGCTTCCGGCTGCGGCATTCCCGGAAAATCCCCCCATTCCCAGAAAACCCCCCAGCACTGCCTAGAGACTGGGGCCGGAATTTGGATCCTGGGATGGTTTGGGTTGGAAGGGCATTCAAAACTCATCCGGTTCCATGGATGTCCCCACCATGGGACACATCCCATTATCCCAGGCTGCTCCAAGCCCTCTCCAGCCTGGCCTGGGACATTCCAGGGATCCAGGGGCAGCCACAGCTTCTCTGGGAATTCCATCCCAACCCCTCTCCACCCTCCCAGGGAACAATTCCTTCCAAATATCCCATCTATCCCTGCCCTCTAAATGCTCCTAATCCTGGTTTTTCTCCACCTTCTCATTCCCAAATCCATTCCTGTCCCTCTCCCAGGGTGACGGCAACATCCGGTACTACGAGATCGGCTCGGAAAAGCCCTACCTGAGCTACCTGATGGAATTCCGCTCCCCGGCTCCGCAGAAAGGCCTGGGTAGGGATGGAGGGGCTGCTGCTCTGCTTCCCGGAGCATGGAAAAGGCAGATGGGCAAAGGGCTGGATTGAATGGCACAGGGAAAAGGGTTTGGATTGGGTTTGGGTTTGGATTGGGTTTGGATTTGAATTTGGATTGGGTTTGGATTGGGTTTGGATTTGAATTTGGATTGGGTTTGGGTTTGGGTTTGGATTTGAATTTGGATTGGGTTTGGGTTTGGGTTTGGATTGGGTTTGGATTGGGTTTGGGTTTGGATTGGGTTTGGGTTTGGATTGGGTTTGGATTGGGTTTGGGTTTGGATTGGGTTTGGATTTGAATTTGGATTGGGTTTGGATTGGGTTTGGATTTGAATTTGGATTGGGTTTTGGTTTGGGTTTGGGATTGGGTTTGGATTGGGTTTGGGTGGATGGGTTTTGGATTGATTTGGATTGGTTTGGATTTGGGTTTTTGGAATTTTGAATTTGGTTTTTGGATTTTGGATTGGGTTGGGTTGGGTTTGGTTGGGTTGGATTCGGATTGGCTTTGGATAGCTTTGGTTGGGTTTGGTTGGTTTGGATTCGGATTTGGCTTTGGATTCAGCTTGGAATTGGGTTGGGTTCGAGATTGGTTAGGGGTTTGGGATTTCCCATGTTGGGAATTCCCGGATGGCTGATCCCGGTGCTCTCCGGTTTGGGATTTCCCATGTTGGGAATTCCCGGATGGCTGATCCCGGTGCTCTCCGGTTTGGGATTTCCCATGTTGGGAATTCCCGGATGGCTGATCCCGGTGCTCTCCGGTTTGGGATTTCCCATGTTGGGAATTCCCGGATGGCTGATCCCGGTGCTCTCCGGTTTGGGATTTCCCATGTTGGGAATTCCCGGATGGCTGATCCCGGTGCTCTCCGGTTTGGGATTTCCCATGTTGGGAATTCCCGGATGGCTGATCCCGGTGCTCTCCGGTTTGGGATTTCCCATGTTGGGAATTCCCGGATGGCTGATCCCGGTGCTCTCCAGTTTGGGATTTCCCATGCCGGAATTCCCGGATGGCTGATCCCGGTGCTCTCCGCAGGGGTGATGCCGAAGCACGGCCTGGACGTGTCCGCGTGCGAGGTTTTCCGTTTCTACAAACTCATCACCCTCAAGGGGCTCATCGAGCCCATCTCCATGATCGTCCCGAGGCGGGTGAGTCCTGGAATGTGGGAATCAGTGGGATCTGGGATGTCCGGGCGGCTCCGGAGCCATGGACGTTCCCCACTTCGACCAATCCCATGGATGGCTCTGTTCCCACCGTCCTTGGACCTCTCCGTCCCTACTCATCCCCGGGAATTCCACCCATGCTTCAACGGGAATGTTTTTAGGGAATGTTTCTCCAAGGGGTCGGTCTCACCTGAGCTTTGGGAGTTGTTTTTGGGAAATATCGCTCGGATCCGGGTTTTCTGGGAAGCAAATCGCGCTGTGTCGCCCAGGGCTGGGTGGAGGACACCATCCCAGGTTCTCTGCTCCAGCCAGAGCTTCCCAAATTTCCTCCTGTGTCCCAAGTTTCCCAAATATCCGGAGGGTAGGGAATTACTCCCACATTCCCAGGGAGCAGATTCCCAGATCCCATTGCTCTTCTCTCCCCATTTTCCCAGTCGGAGACGTACCAGGAGGACATTTATCCCATGACTCCGGGCACGGAGCCGGCCCTGACTCCGGACGAGTGGCTCAGTGGGGTCAACAGAGGTAAAACCTCCGGGGGGGTATCCCAAAAATATCCAGGATGTGGGATAGAGCCACCACATCCCGCCGATCCTGGCTCTCCCGCAGATCCCATCCTGATGTCGCTGAAGGAGGGATACAAAAGGAATTCCAAGATCGTCTTCAAGGCGCCGGTGCGGGAGAAGAAAAGCGTGGTGGTCAACGGGATCGACCTCCTGGAGAACGTCCCGCCCCGCACGGAGAACGAGGTGGGGCAGCCTGGAGTGGGGATGGGAATGGGAATGGGAATGGGGATGGGAATGGGAATGGGAATGGGAATGGGGATGGGGATGGGAATGGGAATGGGAATGGGAATGGGAATGGGAATGGGAATGGGGATGGGGATGGGGATATGGGGATGGGGACGGGATCTGTGGGATGGACCTGGAAAACACCACACTGCCGGTCTCCATCCCAGTGGAGGTGGGAGTGTGGGATCCCTCTAGGGATGGAATCCTGGGATCCATCCCATGACCCTTTCCCATGGTGGGATCCCAGGATCCATCCCATGACCCTTTCCCATGCTGGGATCCCAGGATCCATCCCATGACCCTTTCCCATGCTGGGATCCCAGGATCCATCCCATGACCCTTTCCCATGCTGGGATCCCAGGATCCATCCCATGACCCTTTCCCATGGTGGGATCCCAGGATCCATCCCACGACCCTTTCCCATGGTGGGATCCCGGGATCCATCCCACGACCCTTTCCCATGGTGGGATCCCGGGATCCATCCCATGACCCTTTCCCATGGTGGGATCCCAAGATCCATCCCATGACCCTTTCCCATGGTGGGATCCCAGGATCCATCCCATGACCCTTTCCCATGGTGGGATCCCGGGATCCATCCCATGACCCTTTCCCATGGTGGGATCCCAAGATCCATCCCATGACCCTTTCCCATGGTGGGATCTCAGGATCCATCCCATGACCCTTTCCAAGGTGGGATCCTGGGATCCATCCCACGACCCTTTCCAAGGTGGGATCCCGGGATCCATCCCACGACCCTTTCCCATGGTGGGATCCCGGGATCCATCCCATGACCCTTTCCCATGCTGGGATCCCGGGATCCATCCCATGACCCTTTCCCATGGTGGGATCCCGGGATCCATCCCATGACCCTTTCCCATGGTG
>JAVTVJ010004787.1:0-14240 GCA_034509425.1 Eopsaltria australis | reverse complement strand
AGTCAGTATTTAGCACTAGGTCTGCCAAGCAACCTTTTTCTCCCCCTGCAGAATCCCCCACAGAGGTTCCCACTGCCACCCCTCCTGGCCCCTCACCTGCCAGCAGCACCTGGAACTTGTTGGCCAAGAGCATCGCAGGGTCAGCTGTCATCTTCTCCAACTCTCTGTCTGGCATGTTGAAGGTCAGGTGCACCACAGGCTCATTGACCTCCTGCAGTTCTCTGGAGCTGAGGGTGTAATCCACCTGCCAGCACACTGAGCCCAGCTGGCTCACTAGGGTGGGCAGTGGGATGGTGTCAGCACTTGGCTCACTCCAGCAGGATGGCTGACTCTGACCCCCACACCCCTACTGAGACCCAACACCCCGCTCACATCGCAGGCTGCAGGCCCTGAGCCTGTCCTAGAGGCTCCTGGAGCCTGTTCTGGAGAGGGCTCTGCTTTTCCGCACGGCAACTTGTTGGCGCGCTCTGCTCATGAGGGGAGACAAGAGACGAACCTCTCTGCTCACACCAGACCCCACCACAGCACCTGAGGAGCCCCCAGGGATTGATGGCACAGAAGGCAGGTGATGGAGGACAGCACAGCAGCCAGCCTGCCCTCCATCTGGGGGTGAAAAAGGCAGGGCTGGGAACTGTCAGGAACATCCCCCCACATCTGGCTCATGATGCCACCCCGAGGGTCTCCCCTACCTTTGGGCAGTCCCAGCTGCTGCAGTTCACTTGACAGAGACTCGTTGTCTACACTGTGCTTGGCTGCACTGGAGAGGATGAAGCCGAGGGCAGTGATGGTCACCCTCACATCCCCCAGTTCTGCAGACGGGAGGGAGGGTGAGCTCTGTCACCTTGGGAAGGCATCCCCGGACAGACAGCTGCCCATGCCTGCAGCATGGCTCCATTGGGGGAGTGTGGTAAGGACAGCAGTGCTCACATAACTTTGCATTTGAGGTCAGCTTCAGGATCTTGTCATACTATGGGAAAGCAAAGCATCGTGGTAAACACCAGCTAACACACTACCAGTGTTAACACTAACAACTCCTACCTAAATATTAATGCTAGTAACATTTACTATGCATATTGTTACCACTAGTAGAGGCCGGTAGCGGTCTTAACGCTGAGGCTTGCATGAAGAACACGAGATTAATTCATGTTGCTGATTATGCCATTGCAGTGTTGAAACACTTGGCCTCCAGTGCGGTAGCCCCACGCTTGTCTCCATGGCCTCCCCCAGCAGGTCCCGCAGCACCAGGGCGCAGATCAGCTTCAGCTTCACCGAGGACTGCGGGGGAAAAGGAGGGTGAGCAGCGGCCCCGGAGCCAGGTGGGGGGCGGGCAGGGGGACGCGGGAGGCGGGGGCACTTAACTATTTTGGCCAGGGTGTTGATCTCGGCCAGCACCGATCTCCAAGGCCCCGCAGAAACGGAACTGCTGCGGGAGAAGAGGCGCTCAGAGCCCGCAGCGGGCTCTGCACCCCCTCCCCGCCCCGCCGCGGCCGCTCCCCGGTCCGCGCTGCTATCGCTGACTCCACCTTTTCAACCCGGAACCAACGCCCGGGCGGGCTGTCGGCTACGCCCCTCCCCGCCCGCTGCCCCGAGCGCCGATGTGGCGCTTCGGTGGGGGCTCTGCGGGGGTGGGGAGGGGCTTTTAGCCGGGACCAGGGCACGAGAGAGGGTCGCAGAAGCGGACGGGGGTCTCGGGAGCGGCACCCAGGGTGACCGCAGACCCTTCAAGCACCCCTGGCTCTGCCCAACTGAGCGCCTCACGCTCCCTTGGGGCTCCCGTGGGTGGCAGCCTCCCAGCTGCCGAGCCTCGCCAAGCCCAGCCCGCCTTTCTCCGCCCTGTCCAATCACAGACGCTCTTTCAATCCGGCCGCGGCCCCGCCCAGCTCAGCCCCCTCAGGAGCGGCCCGGCCCCTCCGCCCGGCCCCGCTGCCGCCGCCGCCGCCGCCGCCGGCGCTTTGGGAGCCGGCGGAGCCGTGCCCCTGCTGCCGCAGCCCCGGCAGGTGCTGTTGGGGACGGGGAAGGGCGGGCGGGAGCTTCCCGTTCAGGTGCCGGCCGGGAGTTCCCCAAGGGAAACGGAGACGCGGCGGGGAGCGGGCGGGATCGGCCCCCGCAGCGGCGGCGGCGGGAGCGGGGCCTGAGGGAACAGCGGGGAGAGCCGAGCGCGGCGGGAACAGATGGGCTGCGATTGGCGGGGCCGGCGCTGCCGCGGGCTGTGATTGGCTGGGCTGCCCGGCCCTGGAGCATAAATACCGTGCGCTGGAGGGGCGTGGTGTCAGTGCGGCGGCGGGAGCGGCGGCGGCGGCGGGAGCGGCGGCGGCGGCGGGAGCGGCGGCGACGGCGGGAGCGGCGGCGACGGCGGGAGCGGCGGCGGCGGCGGCAGTTGCGCGTGCGCGATCCGAGGAGCGCCGCTGCGCCAGGGCTGGACCCCCGCGCCGGCCGATCCGGGGAGCACCGGTGAGCACGGAGACGACTCCCATGTCTGCCGGGGTCAGCAGCTGGGGGCCGGCGGTATGCGGTGCCGGCTGTGCCCAGTTCTTTCCGCTGCTCCCTGCGGGGCTCGAGCAGCCGGAGGCTGGTGCGGGGCCTGGAGCAGTGCAGGAGGATTGGCTGCTGCTATCAGGAGCCGGGGAGAGGTTCATCCGTGGTTTTTGAATTTAAAGTAATGTTTAAAATACCGGGAATAAAGCTGGTTTTTATATTCTTAGTGTTTTATTCTGCCTTTGTTTTAAATAACTGTGATTTTGTTTATTATGTTGCTTTGTTAGTTCCCTTATTTTATTGTCTCTGTGGAGTGGTTTTTTTTTTTTTTTGTTTTGGTTTGGTTTTTTTTGGTGTTTTATTTTTTGTTTGGTTGGCTTTTTTGTGGTTTTTTTTCTGTGTTTTTTTTTTTTTTTTTAATTAGATACTTGATGTTAATTCAGTAAAGGTTGTGGGGCTGGGGCTGAAACACTGGGTGTGAGACCAGTGGAGACATAAAACCCCAGGGTGTGGAATAAGGACCTTGAGACTAGAGTCAGGCCAAAACCAATGTGGAGCAATGGAAATGCCAGGGCTGGAGCTGGATAAATGCAATGGGAGAAGGGGATGAAGCTGCAGCTCAGGGCCTGCAGGAAATGCCTCGGGGGCTTACCAGCCCCTGCCCAGTGGTAAGAAGTAGAGGCTGAGGGTGTGGGGGCCCAAAGGGCTTCAGGGCCTGAGAACCAGCCCAAGGGCACCTTTTGGGAGGGGGAAGCAGTGGCCCAGTGCCTGTTCCCAATCCCCAGTGCGGCCTGGGGCAGGTGAGGGGGCCTTTTAGCAAGTGCTGGGCTGAGACCAAGGGGGAAGGGGGAAGGAACGTGTTGGGGTTCAGGCCTCATGTGTCCCAAAGTAGGGATCCCATTGGGGTGGGTGGGTGGGACAGCTAGTAGAAACACTGAAGTGATGACAATAACTGATTTCAGGCTTTACCAACAGCCCCGGGCTGCAGTGAGAAGGAGCAGCAGCTTTTGCCTGCAGGCAGTGGACAGCTGAGGAGCTGGAGCAGAGGCAGCAGAGATGAAGGAGACAGAAATATGGTAGGCTTTGGGGTGAAAGCCCTGTGGGGCTGGGATAGGGAATATGGAGCTGGGATGTGAAATGTGTGGCTGGATCTGAAGTCCCTGTAGGGCTAGGATAGGGACTGTAGAGCTGTAGTGAGAGTGAGGATTCTCAGGATGGGGCTGGAATATGAGTTTAAGAGCTAAGCTGAAAGCAGACAGACCTAGAGCTGCAACAAAAATGCTGTGTGAGAAACAGCATTATGTGACATTGCTGGGAAGATCCAGACCTGGAAGTAGAACAGAAGAGCGGGCAGTCAAATAAAGCTTGTGGGTCAAGAGCTGAAATCACTTGGGGTGACAAACGACTAGGGCTGCAGCTGAAATAACTACTGCAAGGGGATAGTTACTACAGATTTGGGAAGCGACAACAGCATGGGACACAAACTAACGGGCAAAAAATGGAATAAATATACGTGGGATGGGATTGCAATGACGTGGGGTAAAAAGTTGACACCTTGATCCAAACACATTAACTGTTCTCGAAACCGGGAGAAGCTTAACCTGGCTGAGTTGGAGAAATGCAGAGCTAGAGCTGGCAGTCAAATAAAGCTTGTGGGTCAAGAGCTGAAATCACTGGGGCTGGCAAGGGACTCTAGGGCTGCAGCTGAAATCAATGTAGGGCTGCAACACAGACTCCGAACGGGACACAAACGGTAGGGCTGGCACAGGCACTGTGGGATTCGTGGGCTGAAGTCACTGTAGGCCTTTGCTACTCATGTTGGGGCCGGGTAGCGTGGCCGAAAATGGAACAGGACGTGTGGGTCTGGAAAGGGGACTGTGAGGTTGCGCCCGAAATCCCGGCCGTGCCGGGATATTGCCTGCGTCTGGGACAGCCCCGGTACAGCTGGGGCCACAAGCGCCGTGGGGCTGGGATTGTGAGTGAAAATGCAAGAGCGACCGCCGAGCTGGGAAAGGGACTGTGGCATGGGAGGTTAAGTATTGGTGGGCCTGGCATCAGTAGTTACCGTGGAGATGTCCTAAGGCACTGCTTTTCTCTCTTTTGTTTTTAGGAGAGATGGAAGCTGCCTACCTGTGTTTCAGCACCTTCTGCTGGATTGTAGGCAGTGAAGCAGGATACACGGTATTGTAAGGAGGCCGAGTCCTCAAATCCTTGCTTCGGCAAGAAGCTTCTCAGTATTGGGAGGAGTTTCTGTAGGAGAGAAGATCTTTCTTTGCAGAACTGCGAACCCAAATGATGTAGGCCATGCTCTTTGGGCTGTCCGCGCCAGCTGTTAATTTGGAAGTGGTATTGAAGCTACAGCTTTGTCTGTTCTAATTGATCTTAATGTTCAGATTGTTCCTAGGTGGAGGACAGGCGAGCGACCGGAGTAGCTGAAAAGGAAGGGAGGACAGAAGGAGAAAGAAGCAGCACTGACAGCTGGAGCTGCAACAAGCCCCTGGGCCCCGACTCTGTTGTGTGTCCCGGGCCCTCCCTAGCCCTGCCTCTTCCCCTCTCTCCCACACTCCTGATGCATTTTTTTTCTTCCCTGTAGCTTTTCTTTTCTCCTGGTTCTTCCATCCCATCAAAGTAGGGCTTTTAGAACTGGATCGGTATGAAATGACGAGCCCGAGGCAACTGTGAAATCGCTCTCTCCTTCGGGTTTTAGCATCCTTTGTGCAAAGAGCGGGGTAGCAAGGAGCGAAAATCATTCCACGTTTTCTGTGAGAGCTAAAGGTAAAGGCTTCTCCTTGCTTTCGTAACCCATGTCTTTTCCCCCTCCTTTCCCTAGGTCTCCTGCATTGGGTGTCCCAAGGAGGGCTGGGATTCCTCAGCAGGGATCCTGGGAGTTGTTGTTCGTGCTGCTTTTTTTTGAAGGCCTCTCTAAGTGTGCTACTGTTGCCTTTTCACCCCAGCCTGGAAAGGAAGCTCGAGATCATTTTAGCAAGGAGGTAATAGAGAAGAGGGAATATTTATTTGGAAGGTCTTCAGGAGCAGTTATGGAAAGGTGTCCATAAAAGCCCACCCCCTCCAGAGGGGTGAGGACATGTTTATAGCTTTCAGGAAATCAGCATAATTGAATAAAAGCACCGACTGGGGGAACGAGTGGCGATTCAGTTCCCCCCCCCAGGGCCAGCCCCTTCTCTGGAGCCCCCCTCTCAGCACTGGCTCTGCTTTGTTGATGAAAATGTACCTGAGAGTCGTTCTCGGCCTTGCTTCCCAGGAAGAGCCGAGATAGGACAGGGCCGTGTACCCTCCAGGGCCTGGAGCTCTGGAATTTGTTGTGTCTTTCTGCTCAGGGAAAGACCGTGGAAAAGCACTGGAGAAACCGGCTATTAATCAAATAGACTACAGAGCTACAAACATATGTGCAAAGAGTGCGGGGAACATAGAAAAGAGAAAAGGCAGCAACCAAACGGCATCGCTACCGAAATGGCTGTTTTCTCCCCTGAAACCCAGCTTTCCCGTCTGTGGCCGTCAATGCATGGGTGCGTTTTAACCACGTAGCTGGAGGTCCTACCAATATTGCTTTCCAAGCCAACAGCTGCAGTAGATTTCTGTTGGCTTTGTGTCTGTGAGAAGTGGGATTTGTGCTGGAGAGGTGCTGTCGGGAAGAAAGGGTGGAGCAGATCGGCTCCGGGGACGTGTGGTGCAAGACTCGGGTGGCAAGGGAGGGAAGCATGGATCGAGCGGATCGAGTTGCCCTGTAATGCCGGGCGTTTGGATTCGGCCTGGGCCTGTCGGGAGAAGTCGTAACCCAACCGAGTCCCTGCACTCTCCGTGGATGTGTCAAGCAGTTCCGCAGAAAGGCACGGCAGTAATGATTCCTGAGGGAAAGGTACAGGTGAAGGCTTATGACCGGGGTGGGGGGAGCTTCCTTGGGAATTCTGAGCCTCGGACATTTGGAGTTTTGGAGGTGGAATGGCAATTTCAGCCTTGGGCACCTGGAGCAGAAGAGGGGTCCTTATCCATAGAGAGGAAAGGCCGGTGCCCCAGTGGGTCAAGTGCAGAGAAGGAGCTGGCCAGGGAACGAGCAGCGAATCCTTTGTGCAAATCCCCGCCCTGACGCTGGGACCGGCCACGGCCCCCGGTGTGAGCTGTGGGGACGATGCGGGGGCGGCTCCTGCCAGGGGCTGTTTTAGGAGGGGCGTCCTCAGCTCCCTTCTTCTGCGTGGAGCTGCTGGAGGGGAGGGGCTTACGCTGGGCTCCCCGGGGGATTTTTGTACGTGTTCGGTAAGGTCCATAGTGTGTCTGTGTTTGGAGTTTTTCGTTCCAGCGAGTCTGGTTTATTTCTTGTGAGTATGGAACGCTTGTTTTGGGTTTGAGGTGATGTGAGAGAATGCATTTGTTAGGGTTTTATTCTGTTTCTCTTTGGACAATTGTTTCCTGTAGTATAGGGGTTTTATTTGTGTGGTTTGTTTGATTGTCCTACGTGTTTCGTAGTCGTGGATAATTTGGGAGATGCTTTTCACGGTCAGTTTTATTTTTTGGCTTCGTGTCTATTTATAGGTGGCATTAGTGTTTGGATGGTGTGAGGTGTTATGGAGTTTATGGTAGGAGTTTATGGACTCAGGAAAAATTTTTTTTTTTGGTGTCATTAATTTAAGTTTAATTGTGGTGGTTTTTATTTTGGCAATTTGATTTCTTTGTTGTTTTGGTTTTTTGTATTGGTTTTATTTTTGGGGACATGGGCATCTACATGGTGGATTTGATAGGCTACTCTTAAACTTGGAGTAGTGATCTGTTTTTTTCTTTTGTGTTTAGCATTTTTTTGTGTTGTTAATGAGCTTGTTTCTTTTTTGAACTTACTTTTATGAGGTTTTGGTGCTTATTTATGTTCTTATCTGTAAGGTTTTTGATGTATTGTGGACGTGTTGGAGTTTTGGGTTTTTTTAGCATCGTTTGTAGGAGTTGAAATATTTGTTTCAGGGACAGTTGACTCTTAGAATGTATGGGGTTTGGGGGCTTGTTCTAATGGGATTTAAAAAAATTTCTTGTAGGTAGGTTTGTTTTAGTTTTGAATAGGGTTAAATGGTGGGGGTTTTTTTCATGTCAGCAATAGAAATAGGTTTTGGGTTTCTCCGTGGTGATGGGATCGGCGTGCATTGTGTATTAGCGCTGAGGAAGGTTTCCTGTCTTTGTTGTTTTGATGTGTTAGGTTAATGAAGGTGTGTGGTTTAAAAGATGCCTGCAATACACGAGAGCAGATGCTGCCGCGGCTGCTGCAAGTCGGCTCGCGAGGGCTCCCAGGCAGCCTGGCCCGAGGCGCGTCCCGGGGCTGAGCTCGGCGGCGGTGCTGCCCCCTGGTGGACAGAGAGCGGCGCTGCGGCCCCCCGGCGCAGCGCCCGACCCCCCGCCGCCGCTGTCCCCTGCTGGGTGCCGCGGGACAGCGGCGACGGCCATGGCTGCCGAGCGTGGTGAGGGCGAGGAGCGGCAGCGAGCGGAGGTTTCTGTAAATGGAAGGAAGGGGAGGGGAGGGGAAGGGAAGGAGGGGGAGAAGGGCAAAGGTCCGCGGGCGGAGTCGAGCGGGGCCAAGGCGCTCCAAGGAGCGGCCACCGTGCGGGGCGGTGACCGAGACAAATGGCAGCGGCGGGGGCGGCCCGGCGGGGCCGGTTCGGATGGGCGGGTGGGCGTCGGTGGCGCCGGGCGCAGGCGAGAATCGGGCGGGCGCCGACAGGCAACAGCGGGGACGGACGCCTCGGCGCGGTGCCGGGGGCCTTCGGCGTCCCGTAGCAAAGATGGCGGCAGGGCCGGAAGCGGCTTCTGCCAGCACTCAAGATGGCGGCGAGGAAGGGCAGAAGTCGCAGACCGCCACACCTAAGGGAGCGGGGCGGCGAGGCGTGCGCTTGACCTTCCCTAGATGGCGGCGCCAAAAGAAGGCGGGAAAAAGAGGACCCCCCGCCCCCCCCCCCCGGGGCGTCATTCCGGCTGCCTGCGCGAAGTCCCGGCGCTGACGCGGACCCGCAGCGATTTCTCCGGCCTTTCCGGCTGAGCGGACGCGGGCTGTGGCGCCGGGCGCGAGCGGGAATCGGGTGGGCGCAGACAGGCAACGGCGGGGACGGACGCCTCAGCGCGGTGCCGGGGGCCTTCGGCGTCCCGTAGCAACGATGGCGGCAGGGCCAGAAGCGGCTTCTGCCAGCACTCAAGACGGCGGCGAGGAAGGGCGGAAGACGCGGACCGCCACAACTAAGATGGCGGGGCGGAGATGAGTGCGCTCGACCTTCTCAAGATGGCGGCGCCGAAAAAAGGCGGGAAAAAGAGGACCCTGGGGCGTCCCTCCGGCTGCCTGCGCGGAGTCCCGGCGCCGACGCGGACCCGGATCGATTTCTCCGGCCTTTCCCTCTGAGCGGACGCGGGCTGTGGCGCCAAAGGCGCCGGGCGCGGCCGTGAATCAGGCGGGCGCCGACAGGCAACGGCGGGGACGGACGCCTCGGCGCGGTGCCGGGGGCCTTCGGCGTCCCGTAGCAAAGATGGCGGAAGGGCCAGAAGCGGCTTCTACCAGCACTCAAGATGGCGGCGAGGAAGGGCGGTGGAGGGTTTTAGCCCTGCAATTGCAGCCAGAGTTCTAGTTGATGGCAGCTTGGGTCTGGGAAGGATCTTGATCCATGCGGCATTTCAGGTGGCGTCCGGGAGCCCAGTGCCTTAGGGCCGGGACACAAAAAGTGTCCCTTTTCTCTGAGAAAGAGAACTCTGTCCCCCAGTTTCTTGATGTCAGTTTGGAGGACGGTTTTTGCCCTGCAAGGGCAGCCAGGGTCCTTCTCGGTGGCAGCTTGGGTCTGTGAGGGATCTTGCTCCATGTGGAATTTGAAGAGGTGGCTGTCGACTCGCAGACATGGGGCCTTCGATACAAATGATGGCACTTTTCTGCGTGAAAGAAAACTCAGTCTCCCAGATGCATGATGCCAGTTTTTAGGAGGCATTTAGCCCTACAATTGCAGCCAGAGTTCTAGTTGATGGACGCCTGTGTCCGGGAAGGATCTTGATCTGTGCGACATTTCAGGTGGCGTCCGGGAGCAGAGTGCCTTAGGGCCGGGACACAAAAAGTGTCCCTTTTCTCTGAGAAAGAGAACTCTGCCCCCCAGTTTCTTGATGTCAGTTTGGAAGAGGGTTTTGGCCCTGCCAGAGCAGCCAGGGCCCTTCTCGGTGGCAGCTTGGGTCTGCGAGGAATCTTAATCCATGCCGAGTTTACGCATGCGACATTAAAGTCCCCGATATGTGGCCTTCGATAGAAACAATGGCGCTTTTCCGCGTGAAAAAAAACTCAGTCTCCCTAATCCATGATGCCAGTTTTTAGGAGGCATTTAGTCCTACAATTGCATCCAGAGTTCTAGTTGATGGCAACCTGTGTCTAGGAAGGATCTTGATCCATGCGGCATTTCAGGCGGCGTCCGCGAGCACAGTGCCTTAGGGCCGGGACACAAAAAAGTGTCCCTTTTCTCTGAGAAAGAGAACTCTGCCCCCCACTTTCTTGATGTCAGTTTGTAGGAGGGTTTTTGCCCTGCAAGGGCGGCCAGGGTCCTAGTCGGTGGCAGCTTGGGTCTGTGAGTGATCTTGCTCCGTGCGGAATTTGAAGAGGCGGCAGTCCACTCCCAGACATGGGGCCTACGATACAAATGATGGCACTTATCTACGTGAAAGAAAACTTAGGACCCCAGATTCATTATTTCGATTTGGTGGAGGGTTTTAGCCCTACAAATGCAACCAGAGTCCTGGTTGATGGCAGCTTGCGTCAGCGAATAATCTTGATCCATACGGAATTTCAGGTGGCGTCCGGGAGCAGAGTGCCTTAGGCCGGGACACAAAAAGGGTCCCTTTTCTCTGAGAAAGAGAACTCTGCCACCCACTTTCTTGATGTCAGTTTGGAGGAGGGTTTTGGCCCTGCAAGGGCAGCCAGGGTCCTTGTCGGTGGCAGCTTGGGTCTGTGAGGGATCTTGATCTATACGGAATTTCAGGAGGCATCTGGGAGCACAGTGCCTTAGGGCCGGACACAAAAAGTGTCCCTTTTCTCTGAGAAAGAGAACTCTGCCCCCCAGTTTCTTGATGTCAGTTTGGAGGAGGCTTTTGGCCCTTCAAATGCAACCGGAGTCCTGGTTATGGCAGCTTGTGTCAGCGAATAATCTTGATCCATATGGAATTTCAGGTGGTGCCCGAGAGCACAGTGCCTTAGGGCCGGGACACAAAAAGTGTCCCTTTTCTCTGAGAAAGAGAACTCTGCCCCCCAGTTTCTTGATGTCAGTTTGGAGGAGGGTTTTAGCCCTACAAATGCAACCAGGGTCCTTGTCGGTGGCAGCTTGTGTCTGCTATGCATCTTGATCCATATGGAATTTGAAGAGGCAGCAGGGAGCACAGTGCCTTCGGGCCGGGACAAAAAAAGTGTCCCTTTTCTCTGAGAAAGAGAACTCTGCCCCCCACTTTCTTGATGTCAGTTTGGAGGAGGGTTTTGGCCCTGCAAGGGCAGCCAGGGCTCTTTATTGTTGCAGCTTGGGTGTGCGAGGAATCTTGATCCATACAGAATTTAAGGAGGCAGCAAGGAGCACAGTGCCTTAGGGCCGGGACACAAAACGTGTCCGTTTTCTCTGAGAAAGAGAACTCTGCCCCCCACTTTCTTAATGTCCGTTTGGAGGAGGGTTTTGGCCCTGCAAGGGCAGCCAGGGTCCTTCTCGGTGGCAGCTTGGGTCTGCGAGGAATCTTTATCCATGCGGAATTTCCGCATGCGGCAGTAAACTCCTAGATAAGTGGCCTTCGATCCAAACAATGGCGCTTTTCCATGTGAAAGGAAACTCAGTCCCCCAGATGCATGATGCCAGTTTTTAGGAGGCATTTAGCCCTACAATTGCAGCCAGAGTTCTAGTTGATGGCAGCTTGGGTCTGGGAAGAATCTTGATCCATGCGGCATTTAAGGCGTGGTCCTGGAGCAGAGTGCTTTAGGGCCGGGACACACAAAGTGTCCCTTTTCTCTAAGAAAGAGAACTCTGCCCCCCAGTTTCTTGATGTCAGTTTGGAGGAGGGTTTTGGCCCTGCAAGGGCAGCCAGGGTCCTTGTCGGTGGCAGCTTGGGTCTGCGAGGAATCTTGATCCATACGGATTGTCAGGAGGAAGCAGGTAGCCGAGTTCCTTAGGGCCGGGACACAAAAAGTGTCCCTTTCCTCTGAGAAAGAGAACTCTGCCCCCCAGTTTCTTGATGTCAGTTTGGAGGAGGGTTTTGGCCCTGCAAGGGCAGCCAGGGTCCTAGTCGGTGCAGCTTGGGTCTGTGAGGGATCTTGCTCCATGCGGAATTTGAAGAGGCGGCAGTCGACTCCCAGACAGGGGGCCTACGATACAAATGATGGCACTTTTCCACGTGAAAGAAAACTTAGGCCCCCAGATTCATGATGTCGGTTTGGTGGAGGGTTTTAGCCCTACAAATGCAACCAGAGTCCTGGTTGATGGCAGATTGTGTCAGCGAATAATCTTGATCCATACGGAATTTCAGGTGGCGTCCGGGAGCAGAGTGCCTTAGGGCCGGGACACAAAAAGTGTCCCTTTTCTCTGAGAAAGAGAAGTCTGCCCCCCAGTTTCTTGATGTCAGTTTGGAGGTGGGTTTGGCCCTGCAAGGGCAGCCCGGATCCTTGTTGGTGGCAGCTTGGGTCTGCGAGGGATCTTGATCAATAGGGAATTTCAGGAGGCAGCAGGGAGCAGAGTGCCTTAGGGCCGAGAAACAAAAAGTGTCCCTTTCCTCTGAGAAAGAGACCTCTGCCCCCCACTTTCTTGATGTCAGTTTGGAGGAGGGTTTTGGCCCTGCAAGGGCAGCCAGGGCTCTTTATTGTGGCAGCTTAGGTCTGCGAGGTATCTTGATCCATACAGACTTTGAAGAGGCAGCAGGGAGCAGAGTGCCTTAGGGCCGGGACACAAAAAGTGTCCGTTTTCTCTGAGAAAGAGAACTCTGCCCCCCAGTTTCTTGATGTCAGTTTGGAGGAGGGTTTTGGCCCTGCAAGGGCAGCCAGGGTCCTTGTCGGTGGCTGCTTGGGTCTGCGAGGAATCTTGATCCATACGGATTCTCAGGAGAAAGCAGGGAGCAGAGTGCCTTAGGGCCGGGACACAAAAAGTGTCCCTTTTCTCTGAGAAAGAGAACTCTGCCCCCCACTTTCTTGATGTCAGTTTGGAGGAGGGTTTCGGCCCTGCAAGGGCAGCCAGGGTCTTTGTCGGTGGCAGCTTGGGTCTGTGAGGGATCTTGCTCCATGCGGAACTTGAAGAGGCGGCAGTCGACTCCCAGACAGGGGCCTGCGATACAAATGATGGCACTTTTCCACGTGAAAGAAAACTTAGGCCCCCAGATTCATGATGTCGGTTTGGTGGAGGGTTTTAGCCCTACAAATGCAACCAGAGTCCAGGTTGATGGCAGCTTGCGTCAGCGAATAATCTTGATCCATACGGAATTTCAGGTGGCGTCCGGGAGCACAGTGCCTTAGGGCCGGGACACAAAAAGTGTCCCTTTTCTCTGAGAAAGAGAACTCTGCCCCCCAGTTTCTTGATGTCAGTTTGGAGGAGGGTTTTGGCCCTGCAAGGGCAGCCAGGGTCCTTGTTGGTGGCAGCTTGGGTCTGCGAGGAATCTTAATCCATGCGGAATTTCAGCATGCGGCTGTCAACTCCCAGATATGTGGCCTTCGATTCAAACAATGGCGCTTTTCCATGTGAAAGAAAACTCAGTCCCCCAGATGCATGATGCCAGTTTTTAGGAGGCATTTAGCCCTACAATTGCAGCCAGAGTTCTAGTTGATGGCAGCTTGGGTCTGGGAAGGATCTTGATCCATGCGACATTTCAGGTGGCGTCCGGGAGCAGAGTGCCTTCGGGCCGGGACACAAAAAGTGTCCCTTTTCTCTGAGAAAGAGAACTCTGCCCCCCACTTTCTTCATGTAAGCTTGGAGGAGGGTTTTGGCCCTGCAAGGGCAGCCAGGGCTCTTTATTGTGGCAGATTTGGTGTGCGAGGAATCTTGATCCATATAGAATTTCAGGAGGCAGCAAGGAGCACAGTGCCTTAGGGCCGGGACACAAAACGTGTCCCTTTTCTCTCAGAAAGAGAACTCTGCCCCCCACTTTCTTAATGTCAGTTTGGAGGAGGGTTTTGGCCCTGAAAGAGCAGCCAGGGTCCTTGTCGGTGGCAGCTTGGTTCTGCGAGGAATCTTGATCCATACGGAATTTGAAGAGGCAGCAGCGAGCAGAGAGCCTTAGGGCCGGGACACAAAAAGTGTCCCTTTTCTCTGAGAAAGAGAACTCTGCCCCCCAGTTTCTTGATGTCAGTTTGGAGGAGGGTTTTGGCCCTGCAAGGGCAGCCAGGGTCCTTGTCAGTGGTAGCTTGGGTCTGCGAAGGAATCTTGATCCATACGGAATATCAGGAGGAAGGAGGGAGCAGAGTGCCTTAGGGCCGGGACACAAAAAGTTTTCCTTTTCTCCGAAAATGAGAACTCTGTCCCCAGTTTCTTGATGTCAGTTTGGAGGAGGGTTTTGGCCCTGCAAGGGCAGCCAGGGTCCTAGTCGGTGGCAGCTTGGGTCTGTGAGGGATCTTGCTCCATGAGGAATTTGAAGAGGCAGCAGTCGACTCCGAGACAGGGGGCCTGCGATAGAAATGATGGCACTTTTCCACGTGAAAGAAAACTTAGGCCCCCAGATTCATGATGTCGGTTTAGTGGACGGGTTTTAGCCCTACAAATGCAACCAGAGTCCTTGTTGATGGCAGCTTGCGTCAGCGA
>JAVTVJ010004786.1:0-12478 GCA_034509425.1 Eopsaltria australis | reverse complement strand
AAAAAAACCCCAAAAATGGCCCACAAATGATCTAAAAATGATCCAAAACAATGACAGAAAAATGGCCCAAAAATGGCCCAGAAATGGCCCCAAATGTCTCCAAAAATGGCCTAAAAAAGACCAAAAAATGGACCAAAAAATGACGCAAAAATAACATGAAAATGACTCAAAAATAGCCCAAAAAATAGCCCCTAAAAGGCCCAATGAACGACCAAAAAATGACAAAAAAATCCCTCCATAAATGACCCAAAAATGACGTAAAAATTGGACAAAAAATGGCCCAAAAATAGACCCAAAATACCTCCAAAAATAACCTGAAAATGACACAAAAAAGCTTAAAAATAGCCCCAAAAATGACCCAGAAATGGCCCAAAAATGACCCAAAAATAGCCCTAAAAATGACCAAAAAACAGCCAAAAATGACCAAAAAAATATCCCAAAAAAGACTCAAGAAGGGCCCATAAATGACCCAAAAAATGGCAACGATATGCCCCCGAATATGGCCCCAAAATTGGCCAAGAAATGGCCCCGAAAATGAATCAGAAATGGCCCCGAAAATGACCAAAAAAAAACCCAAGAATGGGCCCAAAATGGCTCCGAAGGTGGCCCCAAAAATGAACCCTAAAGTGGCCCCAAAATAGTCCAAAATTGACAAAAAAATGGCCCCATAAGTGGTCCAAAAATGACCCAAAAATTGGCCCAAAAGTGACCCAAAAATGGCCGCAAAAATGGCCGAAAAATTGACAAAAAAATGGCCCCAGAAATTGTCCAAAAATAACCCAAAAATTGGCCCAAAAATGACCCCAAAATAGACCTTAACATTTATCCAAAAATGACCCAAAAATGGCCGTAAAATGGTTACAAAACTGGCCATAAATGACCAAAAATTCACCCCAAAAATGACTCTAAAATGGCCTCAAAATTGACCAAAAATGGCCCAAAACAACGACCAAAAATAGCCTCATATATGACCCAAAATGGCCCAAAAATAGCCCCAAAATGGCCTCAAAAATGACCCAAAAATGGCCCCAAATTGACCCAAAACTGGCCCTAAAAATGACCAAAAATGACTCAAAAGTGGGCCCAAAATGGGCTCTGAAAATGGCCCAAAAATGGCTTAAAATGACCCAAAAATAGGCCAGGAATAGCCCCAATAATGCGCTCAAAAAATTACCCAAAAATAGCCCTAAACAATCACCCCAAAGCCCAAAAATAGTGCCCTAAATGACACAAAAATGGCCCTAAAATTACCCAAAACAATGGTCAAAAAATGACGAAAGAATAAACACAAAAATGACCAAAATATCCCAAAATAGCACCATACAATGAGCCCCAAACAAATGCCCCAAGAATGGCCCTAAAAATGACTCAAAATTGGCCATAAAATGATCTAAAATTTCCCCTATAAATGACCCCAAACAAGGCTCGAAATAGCCCCAAGAAATGACCTAAAAATGACCCAAAATGGCCCAAAAATTGCCCAAAAAATAGACCCTAAAAGGCCCTAAAAATAGCCCCTAAAAGGCCCCCAAAATGGTCCAAAAATAACCCAAAAATTGGCCCAAAATTGACCCAAAAATAGCCCCAAAATGGCCCTAAAAATGGCCTCCAAAATGAGCCAAAATGGGCCGTAAAATAACCCAAAATTCCGCCTATAAATCACTGAAAAATAGGCCCAAAATAGCCCAAAAAATGACCCAAAAATCACCCCAAAATGGCCCATAAATCGCCCAAAAATGACTCAAAAATTGACCCAAATACGGGCCCAAAAGCTCTCCGAAAATCACCCAGAAATTGTCCTAAAACTAGACCCAAAACCGGCTCAAAAATGACCCAAAAAAGGCCCTAAAAGGGCCCCAAAAATGGCCCAAAAATGACCCAAATTGGCTGTAAAATGATGCAAAACATCCCCAATAAATGACCCAGAAATTGCACCAAAAATAGCCTTTAAAACAGCCCCAAAAAATGACCCAGAAATGGCTCAAAAATGGCCCCAAAATTGACCTAAAAATGGCCCAAAACAATGATCCAAAAATGGCTAAAAAATGGCTCAAAAATAGCCCCTGAAATTGCCCAAAAAAGACCCAAAAATGACCCAAAATTAAGCCCAAAATAGACTCGAACTACCAAAATGGCCGCCGCAGTACCCGGATGTACTCGGCCCATGCGCACTTGGTCCCGAACTACCAAAATGGCCGCCGCAGTGGCCCGGTGTACTCGCGCATGCGCACTTGGTCCCGAAACTACCAAAAATGGCCGCCGCAGTACCGCGAGATGTACTCGGCGCATGCGCCACTTGGTCGGCCGAACTACCAAATGGCCGCCGCAAGTGCGCCGGATGTACTCGGCGCATGCGCACTTGTCCCGAACTTACCAAAAATGGCGCCCGCAGTGCCGGATTAACTCGCGCGCATGCGCAAATTCGGTCGCAACTACCAAAAATGGCACGCCGAAGTGCCCGGATGTACTTCGACGCATGCCAGTAAGCCGCTGACAACTACCCAAATTTGCCGCCGAGTACCCGGATGTACTCGGCGCATGCCGCAATTGAGTCCGACCACCAAAATGGCCGCCGCAGTGCCGGATGTAACTCGGCGCATATGCGCACATTGTCCCAAACGTCCAAAATGGCCGCCGCAGTGCCCGGATGTACTCCGCGCATGCGCATTGGTCCCGAACTACCAAAATGGCCGCCGCAGTGCCCGGATGTACACACAAATGTCCCCAAAAATGATGGAGAAATGGCCCCAAAAATGACCCAAAAAGGCACAGAAATGGCCCTAAAGATGACTCAAAAATAGCCCATAAAAGGCCCCAAAAACGACCCAAAAATTACTCAAAAATAGCCCCAAAGATGACCCAAAAATGACCCAGAAATGACCCAAAAAAGCCCCCAAAAGGCCACAAAAATGACCCAAAAATGACCTCAAAAATTCCCCCGTAAATGACCCAAAAATGGCCCTGAAATGGCCACAAAAATGGCCCCGATAGTGGCGCAAAAAAGACCAAGAAATAGCCCAAAAATGGCCCAAAAATGACCCAAAAATAAGCCCAAAATAGGCTCAAAAAATGAATCAGAAATTGACCCAAATATGGGCCCTAAATGGCCCCGAAAATGGCCCAGAAATGACTCCAAAAATGACTCCATAAATGGACCCAAAAGTGACCCCAAAATAGCTTAAAAATTGCCAAAACATGCCCAAAAATTCATCCAAAAACACACCCAAAGATGACCCAAGAATGATCCAAAAATAGCCTAAAAATGACCAAAAAATAGCCCCCAAAAAAACCCCAAAAATGGCCCACAAATGATCTAAAAATGATCCAAAACAATGACAGAAAAATGGCCCAAAAATGGCCCAGAAATGGCCCCAAATGTCTCCAAAAATGGCCTAAAAAATGACCAAAAAATGGACCAAAAAATGACGCAAAAATAACATGAAAATGACTCAAAAATAGCCCAAAAAATAGCCCCTAAAAGGCCCCATGAACGACCAAAAAATGACCAAAAAATCCCTCCATAAATGACCCAAAAATGACGTAAAAATTGGACAAAAAATGGCCCAAAAATAGACCCAAAATACCTCCAAAAATAACCTGAAAATGACACAAAAAAGCTTAAAAATAGCCCCAAAAATGACCCAGAAATGGCCCAAAAATGACCCAAAAATAGCCCTAAAAATGACCAAAAAACAGCCCAAAAATGACCAAAAAAATATCCCAAAAAAGACTCAAGAAGGGCCCATAAATGACCCAAAAAATGGCAACGATATGCCCCCGAATATGGCCCCAAAATTGGCCAAGAAATGGCCCCGAAAATGAATCAGAAATGGCCCCGAAAATGACCAAAAAAAGACCCAAGAATGGGCCCAAAATGGCTCCGAAGGTGGCCCCAAAAATGAACCCCAAAGTGGCCCCAAAATAGTCCAAAATTGACAAAAAAATGGCCCCATAAGTGGTCCAAAAATGACCCAAAAATTGGCCCAAAAGTGACCCAAAAATGGCCGCAAAAATGGCCGCAAAATTGACAAAAAAATGGCCCCAGAAATGGTCCAAAAATAACCCAAAAATTGGCCCAAAAATGACCCCAAAATAGACCTTAACATTTATCCAAAAATGACCCAAAAATGGCCGTAAAATGGTTACAAAACTGGCCATAAAATGACCAAAAATTCACCCCAAAAATGACTCTAAAATGGCCTCAAAATTGACCAAAAATGGCCCAAAACAACGACCAAAAATAGCCTCATATATGACCCAAAATGGCCCAAAAATAGCCCCAAAATGGCCTCAAAAATGACCCAAAAATGGCCCCAAATTGACCCAAAACTGGCCCTAAAAATGACCAAAAAATGACTCAAAAGTGGGCCCAAAATGGCTCTGAAAATGGCCCTAAAAATGGCCTTAAAAATGACCCAAAAATAGGCCCAGAATAGCCCCAAAAATGGCTCAAAAATTACCCAAAAATAGCCCTAAAAATCACCCCAAAATGGCCCAAAAATAGTGCCCTAAATGACACAAAAATGGCCCTAAAATTACCCAAAAATGGCTCAAAAATGACGGAAAGATAAACACAAAAATGACCCAAAATGATCCCAAAATAGCACCATAAATGGCCCCAAAAATGGCCCCAAGAATGGCCCTAAAAATGACTCAAAATTGGCCATAAAATGATCTAAAATTTCCCCTATAAATGACCCCAAACAAGGCTCGAAATAGCCCCAAGAAATGACCTAAAAATGACCCAAAATGGCCCAAAAATTGCCCAAAAAATAGACCCTAAAAGGCCCTAAAAATAGCCCCTAAAAGGCCCCCAAAATGGTCCAAAAATAACCCAAAAATTGGCCCAAAATTGACCCAAAAATAGCCCCAAAATGGCCCTAAAAATGGCCTCCAAAATGAGCCAAAATGGGCCGTAAAATAACCCAAAATTCCGCCTATAAATCACTGAAAAATAGGCCCAAAATAGCCCAAAAAATGACCCAAAAATCACCCCAAAATGGCCCATAAATCGCCCAAAAATGACTCAAAAATTGACCCAAATACGGGCCCAAAAGCTCTCCGAAAATCACCCAGAAATAGTCCTAAAACTAGACCCAAAAACGGCTCAAAAATGACCCAAAAAAGGCCCTAAAAGGGCCCCAAAAATGGCCCAAAAATGACCCAAAATTGGCTGTAAAATGATGCAAAACATCCCCAATAAATGACCCAGAAATTGCACCAAAAATAGCCTTTAAAACAGCCCCAAAAAATGACCCAGAAATGGCTCAAAAATGGCCCCAAAATTGACCTAAAAATGGCCCAAAACAATGATCCAAAAATGGCTCAAAAATGGCTCCAAAATAGCCCCTGAAATTGCCCAAAAAAGACCCAAAAATGACCCAAAATTAAGCCCAAAATAGACTCGAACTACCAAAATGGCCGCCGCAGTACCCGGATGTACTCGGCGCATGCGCACTTGGTCCCGAACTACCAAAATGGCCGCCGCAGTGCCCGGATGCACTCCGCACATGCGTACTACGCCTCCGGACTCCAATATGGCTGCCGCAGTCCCGGATGTACTCGGCGCATGCGCACTTGGTCCCGAACTACCAAAATGGCCGCCGCAGTGCCCGGATGTACTCGGCGCATGCGCATTGGTCCCGAACTACCAAAATGCCGCCGCAGTACCCGGAGTACTCGCGCGGCCATGCCAATTGGTTCCCGAACACCAAAATGGGCCCGCAGTGCCGATGTTACTCCGCGCAATGCGCAATTGTCCCGAAGTTACCAAAATGGCCGCCGCAGTGCCCGGATGTACCCGGCGGCGATGCGCAATTTCGGTTCCCGAACTACCAAAATGCCGCGTAGTGCCCAGGATTACTCGGCGGGCATGCCGCCTTGCGTCCCGAACTACCAAAAGGCCGCCGCATGCCCGGATTTACTTGGCGCATGCCGCAATTGGTCCCGAACTACCAAAATGGCGCCGCAGTGCCCGGGATGTACTCGGCGCATGCGCAATTGGTCCCGAACTACCAAAATGGCCGCCGAAGTGCCCAGATGTAATCCGCGCATGCTCAGTAAGCCCTGAACTACCAAAATTGCCGCCGCAGTACCCGGATGCACTCAGCGCATGCGCACTTGGTCCCGAACCACCGAAATGGCCGCCGCAGGTGCCCGGATGTACTCCGCGCATGCGCACTGGATCCCGAACTACCAAAATGGCCGCCGCAGGACCCGGATGTACTTAGCGCGTTCTCAGTAAGCCCTGAACTACCAAAATGGCCGCCGCAGTACCCGGATGTAATCCGCGCATGCTCAGTAAGCCGTGAACTACCAAAATGGCCGCTGCAGTGCCCGGATGTACTCGGCGCATGCGCACTTGGTCCCGAACTACCAAAATGGCCGCCGCAGTGCCCGGATGTACTCGGCGCATGCGCACTTGGTCCCGAACTACCAAAATGGCCGCCGCAGTGCCGGATGTACACACAAATGTCCCCAAAAATGATGGAGAAATGGCCCCAAAAATGACCCAAAAAGGCACAGAAATGGCCCTAAAGATGACTCAAAAATAGCCCATAAAAGCCCCAAAAACGACCCAAAAATTACTCAAAAATAGCCCCAAAGATGACCCAAAAATGACCCAGAAATGACCCAAAAAAGCCCCCAAAAGGCCACAAAAATGACCCAAAAATGACCTCAAAAATTCCCCCGTAAATGACCCAAAATGGCCCTGAAATGGCCACAAAAATGGCCCCGATAGTGGCGCAAAAAAGACCAAGAAATAGCCCAAAAATGGCCCAAAAATGACCCAAAAATAAGCCCAAATAGACTCAAAAAATGAATCAGAAATTGACCCAAATATGGGCCCTAAATGGCCCCGAAAATGGCCCAGAAATGACTCCAAAAATGACTCCATAAATGGACCAAAAAGTGAGCCCAAAATAGCTTAAAAATTGCCAAAACATGCCCAAAAATTCATCCAAAAACACACCCAAAGATGACCCAAGAATGATCCAAAAATAGCCTAAAAATGACCAAAAAATAGCCCCCAAAAAAACCCCAAAAATAGCCCACAAATGATCTAAAAAATGATCCAAAACAATGACAGAAAAATGGCCCAAAAATGGCCCAGAAATGGCCCCAAATGTCTCCAAAAATGGCCTAAAAAATGACCAAAAAATGGACCAAAAAATGACGCAAAAATAACATGAAAATGACTCAAAAATAGCCCAAAAAATAGCCCCTAAAAGGCCCCATGAACGATCAAAAAATGACCAAAAAATCCCTCCATAAATGACCCAAAAATGACGTAAAAATTGGACAAAAAATGGCCCAAAAATAGACCCAAAATACCTCCAAAAATAACCTGAAAATGACACAAAAAAGCTTAAAAATAGCCCCAAAAATGACCCAGAAAGTGTCGGCGAGAGGAGCAAGACGACGAGCCAATATGGTTCATAAATCAAGCTCGTTTATTGTCAGACAGTGCACATACTTATACTACCTTACGTGCTCAAGATATTATTTACTTACAGGAGTTTCACACGGGATTTTTCTCTAATCTAAGTAAAACACAGACTGGTCTCAGAAGGCAATAACATCAACAATTTCTTCTGCCAAGCTAATCTCCAGACACCTGCACTTTGTTTACAGCTCTCATGTCTCCCTTTCCACAGTTGTCTTGAGAACAGCCTTGAGCAGAGGCCTAACTCTTATCTATGGAGTCTGGATTGCTCACTTGTACCTTATGTCTGTGCAGCCAGAAATGGCCATTTCCCAACAAGAAATGCCCAAGAAAATGACCCAAAATAGCCCTAAAAAATGACCAAAAAAACAGCCCAAATGACCAAAAAAAAAATCCCAAAAAAGACTCAAGAAGGGCCATAAATGACCCAAAAAATTCGCACAAACCCGTATGCCCCGAATATGCCCAAAAATTAAGGCCAAGAAATTGGCCCGAAAATGATCAGAAATGGCCCGAAATGACCAAAAAAGACGCCAAGAATGGCCCAAAATGCGCTTGCCGAAGGCGCCCCAAAAATGAACCCAAAGTGCCCCAAAATTAGTCCAAAATGACAAAAAAATGGCCCATAAGTGGTCAAAAATGAGCAAAAATTGCCCAAAATGACCCAAAAATGGCCGCAAAAATGAGCGCAAAATTGACAAAAAAATGGCCCCAGAAATGGTCCAAAAATAACCCAAAAATGGCAAAAATGGACCCCAAAATAGGCACCTTAAACATTAAAGCCGTTAGGGTGCAAAAATGAACCAAAAATGGCCGTAAAATGGTTACAAAACTGGCCATAAAATGAACAAAAATTCACCCCAAAAATGACTCTAAAATGGCCTCAAAATTGACCAAAAATGGCCCAAAACAACGACCAAAAATAGCCTCATATATGACCCAAAATGGGCCAAAAATAGCCCCAAAATGGCCTCAAAAATGACCCAAAAATGGCCCCAAATTGACCCAAAACTGGCCCTAAAAATGACCAAAAAATGACTCAAAAGTGGGCCCAAAATGGCTCTGAAAATGGCCCTAAAAATGGCCTTAAAAATGACCCAAAAATAGGCCCAGAATAGCCCCAAAAATGGCTCAAAAATTACCCAAAAATAGCCCTAAAAATCACCCCAAAATGGCCCAAAAATAGTGCCCTAAATGACACAAAAATGGCCCTAAAATTACCCAAAAATGGCTCAAAAATGACGGAAAGATAAACACAAAAATGACCCAAAATGATCCCAAAATAGCACCATAAATGGCCCCAAAAATGGCCCCAAGAATGGCCCTAAAAATGACTCAAAATTGGCCATAAAATGATCTAAAATTTCCCCTATAAATGACCCCAAACAAGGCTCGAAATAGCCCCAAGAAATGACCTAAAAATGACCCAAAATGGCCCAAAAATTGCCCAAAAAATAGACCCTAAAAGGCCCTAAAAATAGCCCCTAAAAGGCCCCCAAAATGGTCCAAAAATAACCCAAAAATTGGCCCAAAATTGACCCAAAAATAGCCCCAAAATGGCCCTAAAAATGGCCTCCAAAATGAGCCAAAATGGGCCGTAAAATAACCCAAAATTCCGCCTATAAATCACTGAAAAATAGGCCCAAAATAGCCCAAAAAATGACCCAAAAATCACCCCAAAATGGCCCATAAATCGCCCAAAAATGACTCAAAAATTGACCCAAATACGGGCCCAAAAGCTCTCCGAAAATCACCCAGAAATAGTCCTAAAACTAGACCCAAAAACGGCTCAAAAATGACCCAAAAAAGGCCCTAAAAGGGCCCCAAAAATGGCCCAAAAATGACCCAAAATTGGCTGTAAAATGATGCAAAACATCCCCAATAAATGACCCAGAAATTGCACCAAAAATAGCCTTTAAAACAGCCCCAAAAAATGACCCAGAAATGGCTCAAAAATGGCCCCAAAATTGACCTAAAAATGGCCCAAAACAATGATCCAAAAATGGCTCAAAAATGGCTCCAAAATAGCCCCTGAAATTGCCCAAAAAAGACCCAAAAATGACCCAAAATTAAGCCCAAAATAGACTCGAACTACCAAAATGGCCGCCGCAGTACCCGGATGTACTCGGCGCATGCGCACTTGGTCCCGAACTACCAAAATGGCCGCCGCAGTGCCCGGATGTACTCCGCGCATGCGTACTACGCCTCCGGAGTCCAATATGGCTGCCGCAGTGCCGATGTACTCGGCGCATGCGCACTTGGTCCCGAACTACCAAAATGGCCGCCGCAGTGCCGATGTACTCGCGCATGCGCACTTGGTGCCCGAACTACCAAAAATGGCCGCCGCAGAGCCCGGATGTACTCGGCGCATGCGCAATTGGTCCCGAACTACCAAAATGGCCGCCGCAGTACCCGGATGTACTCGGCGCATGCGCACTTGGTCCCGAACTACCAAAATGGCGCCGAAGTGCCCGGATGTACTCCGCACATGCGTACTACGTTTCAGGACTCCAATATGGCTGCCGCAGTGACCGGATTTACTCGGCGCATGCGCGGCACATTTCTACACACCAAAATGGCTGCCGCAGTGCCTGGATGTACTCAGCGCATGCGCACTTGGTCCCGAACTACCAAAATGGCCGCCGCAGGACTCGGATGTACTCGGCGCATGCGCACTTGGTCCCGAACTACCAAAACGGCTGCCGCAGTGCCTGGATGTACTTCGCGCATGCGCAATTGGTCCCGAACTAGCAAAATGGCCGCCGCAGTACCCGGATGTACTCGGCGCATGCGCAGTTGGTCCCGAACTACCAAAATGGCCGCCGCAGTGCCCGGATGTACTCGGCGCATGCGCACTTGGTCCCGAACTACAAAAATGGCCGCCGCAGTGCCCGGATGTACTCGGCGCATGCGCATTGGTCCCGAACTACCAAAATGGCCGCCGCAGTGCCCGGATGTACTCGCGCAAGCGCACTGGTCCCGAACTACAAAATGCCGCCGCAGTGCCCGGATGTACTCGGCGCATGCGCACTTGGTCCCAAACTACCAAAATGGCCGCCGTAGGACCCGGATGTACTCGGCGCATGCGCACTTGGACCCGAACTACCAAAATGGCCGCCGCAGTACCCGGATGTACTCGGCGACTGCGCTATTGGTTCGAACTACCAAAATGGCCGCCGAAGTGCCTGGATGTACTTGGCGCATTCGCACTTGGTCCCGAACTACCAAAATGGCCGCCGCAGGACCCGGATGTACTCCGCGCATGCTCAGTAGGCCCTGAGTTACCAAAATGGCCGCCGCAGTGCCCGGATGTACTCCGCACATGCATACTACGCCTCCGGACTCTAATATGGCTGCCGCAGTGCCCGGATTTAATCGGCGCATGCGCAGCACATTTCTAGACGCCAAAATGTCCGCCGCAGTGCCCGGATGTACTCGGCGAATGCGCACCTGGTCCCGAACTACCAAAATGGCCGCCGCAGTACCCGGATGTACTCCGCGCATGCGCAATTAGTCCCGAATTACCAAAATGGCCGCCGCAGTGCCCGGATGTACTCGGCGCATGCGCACTTGGTCCCGAACTACCAAAATGGCCGCCGCAGTACCCGGATGTACTCAGCGCATGCGCAATTGGTCCCTAACTACCAAAATGCCAGCCGCAGTACCCGGATGCACTTGGCGCATTCGCACTTGGTTACGAACTACCAAAATGGCCGCCGCAGGACCCGGATGTACTCCGCGCATGCTCAGTAGGCCCGGAGTTACCAAAATGGCCGCCGCAGTGCCCAAATGTACTCCGCACATGCGTACTACGCCTCCAAACTCCAATATGGCTACTGCAGTGCCCGGATTTACTTGGCGCATGCGCAGCACATTTCTAGACCCCAAAATGGCCGCTGCAGTACCTGGATGTACTCGGCGCATGCGCACTTGGTCCCGAACTACCAAAATGGCCGCCGCAGTACCCGGATGTACTCGGCGCAAGCGCACTTGGTCCCGAACTACCAAAATGGCCGCCGCAGTGCCCGGATGTACTCGGCGCATGCGCACTTGGTCCCGAACTACCAAAATGGCCGCCGCAGTACCCGGATGTACTCGGCGCATGCGCAATTGGTCCCAAACTACCAAAATGGCCGCCGAAGTGCCTGGATGACTCCGCGCATGCGCACTGGATCCCGAACAACCAAAATGGCCGCCGCAGGACCCGGATGTACTCCGCGCATGTTCAGTACGCCCTGCATTACCAAAATGGCCGCCGCAGGACCCAGATGTACTGTGCGCATGCTCAGTAAGCCCTGAACTACCAAAATGGCCGCCGCAGTGCCTGGATGTACTCCGCAGATGCGTACTACGCCTCCGGACTCCAATATGGCTGCCGCAGTGCCCGGATGTACTCGGCGCATGCGCACTTGGTCCCGAACTTCCAAAATGGCCGCCGAAGTGCCCAGATGTACTCCACGCATGCTCAGTAGGCCCTGAATTACCAAAATGGCCGCCGCAGTGCCCGGATGTACTCCGCGCATGCTCAGTAAGCCCTGAACTACCAAAATTGCCGCCGCAGTACCCGGATGTACTCGGCGCATGCGCAATTGGTCCCGAACCACCAAAATGGCCGCCGCAGTGCCCGGATGTACTCGGCGCATGCGCAATTGGTCCCGAACTACCACAATGGCCGCCGCAGTGCCCGGATGTACTCGGCGAATGCGCACTTGGTCCCGAACTACCAAAATGGCCGCCGCAGTGCCCGGATGTACTCGGCGCATGCGCAATTGGTCCCAAACAACCAAAATGGCCGCCGCAGTGCCCGGATGTACTCGGCGCATGCGCAATTGGTCCCGAACTACCAAAATGGCCGCCGCAGTGCCCGGTGTACTCGGCGCATGCGCACTTGGTCCCGAACTACCAAAATGGCCGCCGCAGTGCCCGGATGCACTCAGCGCATGCGCACTTGGTCCCGAACTACCAGATGGCCGCCGCAGTGCCCGGATGTACTCCGCACATGCGTTATATGCCTCCGAACTCCAATATTGG
>JAVTVJ010004785.1:0-10761 GCA_034509425.1 Eopsaltria australis | reverse complement strand
TGGAAAAGAAACTCGAGATCATTTTTAGCAAGGAGGTAATATAAAAGGGGATCTTTATTTTGAAGGTCTTCAGGAGCAGTTATGGAAAGGTGTCCATAAAAGCCCAGCCCCTCCAGGGGTGAGTACATATTTATAGCTTTTAGGAAATTAGCATAAATGATTAAGAGCACCAATAAGGAGAACAAGTGGCGATTCAATTCCCCCTCAGGTCCAGCCCCTTCCCTGGAGCCCCCCTCTCAGCACTTGCTGCACTCTGCTTATGAAAATGTACCGCAGAGTTGTTCTCGGCCTTGGTTCCCAGGAAGAACTGCGATAGGACAGGGCCTTGCAACCCCCTGGGGCTTGGAGCTCTGGAATTTGTTTTGTCTTTCTGCTTAGGGAAAGGCTATGGAAAGGTACTGGAAAAACTAGCCATTAATATAGTAGGCTACAGAGCCACAAAAATATGTGCAGAGAGTACAGAGAAGATATAAAAGAAAAAAGGCAGAAACCAAACGGCATCACCGGGGCACAGTGCCTTAATGGGCGCGGGACAACAAAAGTGTCCCTTTTCTCTGAGAAAGAGAACTTCTGTGCCCCCCATTTCTTGATGTCGTTTGAGGAGGTTTTGGCCCTGCAAGGGCAGCAGGGTCTTCTTGGTGGCAGCTTGGGTCTGCGAGGAATCTAATCCATGCGGAATTTCAGCATGCGGCTGTCACTCGCCAGATATTGGGCTTTCGATGCAAAAATGGCGCATTCCAGTGAAAGAAATACTAGTCCCCAGAAGGCATGATGCCAGTTTTTAGGAGCATTTAAGGCCCTCAATTGCAGCAGAGTCTAGGCTGATGGGCAGCTTGGGTCTGGGAAGATCTTGAATCCATGCGGCTATTTCAGGTGGCGTCCGGTGTTGCCTTTTCCCCCAGCCTGGAAAAGAAACTCGAGATCATTTTAGCAAGGAGGTAATATAAAAGGGGATCTTTATTTTGAAGGTCTTCAGGAGCAGTTATGGAAAGGTGTCCATAAAAGCCCAGCCCCTCCAGGGGTGAGTACATATTTATAGCTTTTAGGAAATTAGCATAATTGATTAAGAGCACCAATAAGGAGAACAAGTGGCGATTCAATTCCCCCTCAGGTCCAGCCCCTTCCCTGGAGCCCCCCTCTCAGCACTGGCTGCACTCTGCTTATGAAAATGTACCTCAGAGTTGTTCTCGGCCTTGGTTCCCAGGAAGAACTGAGATAGGACAGGGCCTTGCAACCCCCTGGGGCTTGGAGCTCTGGAATTTGTTTTGTCTTTCTGCTTAGGGAAAGGCTATGGAAAGGTACTGGAAAAACTAGCTATTAATATAGTAGGCTACAGAGCCACAAAAATATGGGCAGAGAGTAATGAGAACATATAAAAGAAAAAAGGCAGAAACCAAACGGCATCATTCCCCCCTTTTTTAGAGACTAACAAGACTCTGTCTTGTCTAGTCTCTACTCTGCATTCAACCATACCTCTGGTTTATACAACTGGCTATCCCACTAGTTGTTACACAGATGCTAATGATAACTACAGTTACTATGAACATTTCTTTTATCTAGGTTCAGTTTGGTAACCATGAAGTGAGTGTACTGAAGATATTCAAGGTTCAGTAAGCTCTTTTGAGAGTTACTTGGTGTAGAATTTGAGTTTGCTTTCAAATTTCAACCAAATTTCTAAAAAAATTTTTCATTCAGATTTGCATAAGAACAACAACTAGTGTTAATGATTTTGTGGCTAGTAGGAAATTAAGAGCTATTTTGTTTTGTCAACAGCCTTTAATATGATTAAACATTACATTTGGAATCACAGCTCCATGGGCACAGGCCCAATCTTTATCTTGGGGCAAAACTTACCAGGCCAGATTCTCAACTTTGACAAGTTGTCCTTATGAAGAGCTTTTGGATACATTTTGGACTAGAGTTACATGCAAATTTTAGGACCAAATTTGAATCACGGTTACCAACTGTACAGATAAGAGGTACAAAAGAACAGTTTAAATCATATCATCTCAATTTGTATCAGTCTCTGTTTTCTTGCTGTCTATGGAGCAGACGTCTTCTTAACTCTGGAGCAGTGAATTCAAGGCTCTCTGCCAGCTGCTTTGGATTTGGTGAGGGTAGTCAGGACTTGGAATGACTCTTTTGACTTAGCTCGTAAGATTACTGTCCCTTCATTCAACATAGACTCAGTCTCTAGGCTTGAATAGTTGCTAGTTCTTTCCTTCCTTCTAAGATGGATTGCTCAGTTCTAGATCTTTCATTGATATAATCAGTTCAGCTTTTTGTGATGGTGAGCATTTAATGGTAACACTTTTCTATGGTTACCTGGTTCTGGTTGTTCTGCAGTAAACCTGTCTTTTTGTTTCCATCTCGCATGAAGCTGCTCTCATCTGCATACAGCTCCCAGGCTTGGCACATCTTTCAGGTCGCTCTGCTGGAATGGTCTGGCAACTCAGACTTAAATACTTATCGTTAGTGCTGGGACACAGACCATACTAGGATTGGACAGCAAACCGTTTTCAGAATAACATTATCCAGTTTCAGTAGCATGGGCATAGGGTCCATGTCTTCTATGTTCACAGAAGAAACTTACAGTGGGTTGCATGCAACTGTTGGATGTATCAATTCTTGGCTGCTGGTTGGATGCAGCAATTTTCAGTTGCTGACTGCCCTAGTTCTCCAGTTTCAGGATTATTTTTACATAATAGTAAAGAGTCCTTGGTCTTTTTTACTCACAAGGATACAGGAGAAGGTCTTTTACAAATTTAACTCAGTAAACCATTCTAAGATATTTGTTAAAACAGGACTCTGCTTACTTATATCATGGTTTAATGGAGCCTAAAAACGGCTTCTTGTTCTTTGGGCTCGGTGTTTCCCTTTTGAGTGCTTACCAGAGCAGACAAAGAGCGCTCGCTGCCCTCGCACGGCCGGGACGGGCGCGGCATGCGGGCACCCCCGCCCAGGGGCACCCCCGGCTCGCCCGCGCTCGGCCCGTGCTGCTGCTCACAGCGGCTCTCGGGTGTCCTTAAAACAAGCTCGTTACTGTGGAAAGTGCGATAGGGCCGTTCCTGCTCTTAGATCTCACACTCCCGGCCCTCTCTGGGCCGGTGCGGGCGGGGCCCAGGAGCAGCGAGTGAGCCGGGCCGTGGCCGCGCAGCGGCGGCCCCGCCTCCGCCAGAGCAGGGCCGAAGCAGCGCAGCGGCAGCCCCGGTGCCGGTTCGCTTCCTGGGACCGCTCCCCCGCGCATCCCCCGGCCGTGACCAGGGCAATGGTAGGAATCACATCCGCCCCTCTCAGAGCGGCTGGTGCCCCGCTTCTGTCACGGGGGAGTGACCGCCCTGCTCGCGGAGCCGTCCCGGAAGTCCGGGAGTCGCCCTTGCCTTAAAATCTTGGAAAAACTTGTTACAGATGGAACATAGCAAGTGGGGGCTTCTCCCCTTCCCTTACAATGGTGCGAACCGGTTTCTCGCCGTTCCACAAAACTTGCTCGGACGAGGACTCTCCCTCGCTCCACTAAGAGCTAGGCTGGACACCCAGCCTCTCACAGACCTTAGGAAGCGAGGATTCTCACTCGCCTGCCACACAGGAGCAGGGCTGGGCAACCCAGCCGCTCCAGTCAAACCTGTAGGAAGTGGAATCTCTCCCAGCTTCCACCAAGGAGGCAGGCGGGCACACCCAGCCTCCAGCAAACCTGTAGGAAGTGGGAATCTTCCCAGCCTCCCACCAAGGAGGGCAGGCTGGACACCAGCCGCTCCACTGTAGGAAGTGTGAATCTCTCCCCCGCCTCCCACCAAGGAGCAGGCTGGACACCCAGCCGCTCCACAAACCTGTAGGAAGGGGGGCCCATCCCCCACCTCCTACCAAGAAGCAGACCAGGCCTCCCCCGGCCGCTCCATGCCCAGATGTCCCCAGGCCAGCTTTCAATTCAAAACTCGCATGTGCTAAACATGAAATAAACTTTCGCACTGTGATTTGCTTTTCTCTACCAGTGAACAATCTCAGCCGAGATCACACACCCGCCTCCTCCCCACCAGCCGATCTCTGGGGCAGGTTGGAAAATCGGCAACAGGAAAAAATTGGAGAAATGATTTCAAAAGCAAATTTTCTCACCACCACGCCAGGTTGTCCTGGGATCGCTAACAATTACTGACTTTAAACAGATACACAATACATAAACAATACACACACATACAAACTACACACTACACAACGAAAAGAACCACCTTTATACTACCTCCTGTGGGATCTTGGAACCATGGTGTCTCGACCTCAGGCCCGTGGCAGGGAATTCTTTAGTTTGCTGTCAGAAAGGAATTCCTTGCAGGATGTTTTCGGTCCAGAGGAAGGGTACCAGGTTCTCGTGTCCCTTCTGGGTGTGCCAAATAACTGTTGCCTTTTCCCCCAGCCTGGAAAAGAAACTCGAGATCATTTTAGCAAGGAGGTAATATAAAAGGGATCTTTATTTTGAAGGTCTTCAGGAGCAGTTATGGAAAGGTGTCCATAAAAGCCCAGCCCCTCCAGGGGTGAGTACATATTTATAGCTTTTAGGAAATTAGCATACTTAAGAGCACCAATACGGAGAACAAGTGGCGATTCAATTCCCCCTCAGGTCCAGCCCCTTCCCTGGAGCCCCCCTCTCAGCACTGGCTGCACTCTGCTTATGAAAATGTACCCCAGAGTTGTTCTCGGCCTTGGTTCCCAGGAAGAACTGAGATAGGACAGGGCCTTGCAACCCCCTGGGGCTTGGAGCTCTGGAATTTGTTTTGTCTTTCTGCTTAGGGAAAGGCTATGGAAAGGTACTGGAAAACTAGCTATTAATATAGTAGGCTACAGAGCCACAAAAATATGTGCAGAGAGTACAGAGAACATATAAAAGAAAAAAGGCAAAAACCAAACGGCATCACCGGGAGCACAGTGCCTTAGGGCCGGGACACAAAAAGTGTCCCTTTTCTCTGAGAAAGAGAACTCTGCCCCCCAGTTTCTTGATGTCAGTTTGGAGGAGGGTTTTGGCCCTGCAAGGGCAGTCAGTGTCCTTTTTTGTGGCAGCCTAGGTCTGTGAGGAATCTTAATCGATGCGGAATTTCAGCATGCGGCTGTCAACTCCCAGATATGTGGCCTTCGATGGAAACAATGGCGCATTTCCATGTGAAAGAAAACTCAGTCCCCCAGATGCATGATGCCAGTTTTTAGGAGGCATTTAGCCCTACAATTGCAGCCAGAGTCCTGGCTGATGGCAGCTTGGGTCTGGGAAGGATCTTGATCCATGCGCCATTTCAGGTGGCGTCCGGTGTTGCCTTTTCCCCCAGCCTGGAAAAGAAACTCGAGATCATTTTAGCAAGGAGGTAATATAAAAGGGGATCTTTATTTTGAAGGTCTTCAGGAGCAGTTATGGAAAGGTGTCCATAAAAGCCCAGCCCCTCCAGGGGTGAGTACATATTTATAGCTTTTAGGAAATTAGCATCATTAAGAGCACCAATAAGGAGAACAAGTGGCGATTCAATTCCCCCTCAGGTCCAGCCCCTTCCCTGGAGCCCCCCTCTCAGCACTGGCTGCACTCTGCTTATGAAAATGTACCTCAGAGTTGTTCTCGGCCTTGGTTTCCAGGAAGAACTGAGATAGGACAGGGCCTTGCAACCCCCTGGGGCTTGGAGCTCTGGAATTTGTTTTTTCTTTCTGCTTAGGGAAAGGCTATGGAAAGTTACTGGAAAAACTAGCTATTAATATAGTAGGCTACAGAGCCACAAAAATATGGGCAGAGAGTACAGAGAACATATAAAAGAAAAAAGGCAGAAACCAAACGGCATCATTCCCCACTTTTTTAGAGACTAACAAGACTCTGTCTTGTCTAGTCTCTACTCTGCATTCAACCATACCTCTGGTTTATACGACTGGCTATCCCACTAGTTGTTACACAGATGCTAATTATAACTACAGTTACTATGAACATTTCTTTTATCTAGGTTCAGTTTGGTAACCATGAAGTGAGTGTACTGAAGATATTCAAGGTCAAGTAAGCTCTTTTGAGAGTTACTTGGTGTAGAATTTGAGTTTGCTTTCAAATTTCAACCAAATTTCTAAAAAAATTTTTCATTCAGATTTGCATAAGAACAACAACTAGTGTTAATGATTTTGTGGCTAGTAGGATAAGAGTATTTTGTTTGTCAACAGCCTTTAATATGATTAAACATTAATTTGGCATCATCAGCTCCATGGCAAGGCCCAATCTTTATCTTGGGAGCAAAACTTACAGGCCAGATTCTCACTGTTGACAAGTTGTCCTTATGAGACTTTGGATACATTTTGGACTAGAGTTACATGAAAATTTTAGGACCAAATTTGAATCAAGGTTACCAACTGTACAGATAAGAGGTACAAAAGAACAGTTTAAATCATATCATCTCAATTTGTATCAGTCTCTGTTTTCTGGCTGTCTATGGAGCAGACGTCTTCTTAACTCTGGAGCAGTGAATTCAGGCTCTCTGCCAGCAGCTTTGGATTTGGTGAGGGTAGTCAGGACTTGGAATGACTCTTTTTACTTAGCTCGTAAGATTACTGTCCCTTCATTCAACAAAGACTCAGTCTCTAGGCTTGAATAGTTGCTAGTCTTCCTTCCTTCTAGATGACTTTGCTCAGTTATAGATCTTTCATTGATATAATCAGTTCAGCTTTTTGTGATGTTACATTTGATGGTAACACTTTTCTCATGGTTACCTGGTTCGTGGTTGTTACTTGCATAACGTCTTTTGTTGCATCTCGCAATGAAGTCGCTCTCTCTGCATACACTTCCTCAGCTGGCACATCTTCAGGTCTGCTCTGCTGGAATGGTCTGCAAACAGTCAGACTTAAATACATTATCAGTTAGTGCTGGGAACAGACATACTAGGATTGACAGCAAACGTTTTCAGAATAACATTATCCAGTTTCAGTAGCATTGCATAGGGTCCATGTCTTCTATGTTCACAGAACAAACTTACAGTGGGTTGCATGCAACTGTTGGATGTATCAATTCTTGGCTGCTGGTTGGATGCAGCAATTTTCAGTTGCTGACTGCCCTAGTTCTCCAGTTTCAGGATTATTTTACCATAATAGTAAAGAGTCCTTGGTCTTTTACTCACAGGATACAGAGAAGGCTTTTACAAATTTAACTCAGTACCATTCTAAGATATTTGTTAACACAGGACTCTGCTTACTTATAGCATGGTTTAAGGGAGCCTAAAAACGGCTTCTTGTTCTTTGGGCTCGGTGTTTCCCTTTTGAGTGCTTACCAGAGCAGACAAAGAGCGCTCGCTGCCCTCGCACGGCCGGGGACGGGCGCGGCATGCGGGCACCCCCGCCCAGGGGCACCCCCGGCTCGCCCGCGCTCGGCCCGTGCTGCTGCTCACAGCGGCTCTCGGGTGTCCTTAAAACAAGCTCGTTACTGTGGAAAGTGCGATAGGGCCGTTCCTGCTCTTAGATCTCACACTCCCGGCCCGCTCTGGGCCGGTGCGGGCGGGCCCAGGAGCAGCGAGTGAGCCGGGCCGTGGCCGCGCAGCGGCGGCCCCGCCTCCGCCAGAGCAGGGCCGAAGCAGCGCAGCGGCAGCCCCGGTCCCGGTTCGCTTCCTGGGACCGCTCCCCCGCGCATCCCCCGGCCGTGACCAGGGCAATGGCAGGAATCACCTCCGCCCCTCTCAGAGCGGCTGGTGCCCCGCTTCTGTCACGGGGGAGTGACCGCCCTGCTCGCGGAGCCGTCCCGGAAGTCCGGGAGTCGCCCTTGCCTTAAAATCTTGGAAAAACTTTTTACAGATGGAACATAGAAAGTGGGGGCTTCTCCCCCTTCCCTTACAATGGTGCGAACCGAGCTTTCTCGGCCGTTCCACAAAACTTGCTGGAAGCGAGGATCTCTCCCTCGCCTCCCACTAAGGAGCAGGCTGGACACCCAGCCTCTCCACAGACCTGTAGGAAGCGAGGATTTCTCACTCGCCTCCCACCAAGGAGCAGGCTGGGCACCCAGCCGCTCCACAAACCTGTAGGAAGTGGGAATCTCTCCCCAGCTTCCCACCAAGGAGCAAGCTGGGCACCCAGCCGCTCCACAAACCTGTAGGAAGTGGGAATCTCTCACCAGCCTCCCACCAAGGAGCAGGCTGGACACCCAGCCGCTCCACAAACCTGTAGGAAGTGGGAATCTCTCCCCAGCCTCCCACCAAGGAGCAGGCTGGACACCCAGCCGCTCCACAACCTGTAGGAAGCGGGGCCCATCCCCCACCTCCTACCAAGAAGCAGACCAGGCCTCCCCCGGCCGCTCCATGCCCAGATGTCTCCAGGCCAGCTTTCAATTCAAAACCCGCATGTGCTAAACATGAAATAAACTTTCGCACTGTGATTTGCTTTTCTCCACCAGTGAACAATCTCAGCCGAGATCACACACCTGCCTCCTCCCCACCAGCCGATCTCTGGGGCAGGTTGGAAAATCGGCAACAGAAAAAACTTGGAGAAATGATTTCAAAAGCAAATTTTCTCACCACCACGCCAGGTTGTCCTGGGATCGCTAACAATACTCTTTAAACAGATACAACAATAACATAAACAATACACACATATGAACAAACTACACACTACACAACAATAAAAGACCACCTTTATACTACCTCCTGTGGGATCTTGAAGCCATTGAGGTCTCGACCTCAGCCCGCTGCAGGAATTCTTTTAGATTGCTGTCAGAAAGAATTCCTTGCCAGATTTTCGGTCACAGAGGCAAAGGGTACCAGGTTCTCGTTCCCTTCGGGTGTGCAAATACTGTTGCCTTTTCCCCCAGCCTGGAAAAGAAACTCGAGATCATTTTAGCAAGAGGTAATATAAAAGGGGATCTTTATTTTGAAGGTCTTCAGGAGCAGTTATGGAAAGGTGTCCATAAAAGCCCAGCCCCTCCAGGGGTGAGTACATATTTATAGCTTTTAGGAAATTAGCATAATTGATTAAGAGCACCAATAAGGAGAACAAGTGGCGATTCAATTCCCCCTCAGGTCCAGCCCCTTCCCTGGAGCCACCCTCTCAGCACTGGCTGCACTCTGCTTATGAAAATGTACCTCAGAGTTGTTCTCGGCCTTGGTTCCCAGGAAGAACTGCGATAGGACAGGGCCTTGCAACCCCCTGGGGCTTGGAGCTCTGGAATTTGTTTTGTCTTTCTGCTTAGGGAAAGGCTATGGAAAGGTACTGGAAAAACTAGCTATTAATATAGTAGGCTACAGAGCCACAAAAATATGGGCAGAGAGTACAGAGAACATATAAAAAAAAAAGGCAGAAACCAAACGGCATCATTCCCCCCTTTTTTAGAGACTAACAAGACTCTGTCTTGTCTAGTCTCTACTCTGCATTCAACCATACCTCTGGTGTATACAACTGGCTATCCCACTAGTTGTTACACAGATGCTAATTATAACTACAGTTACTATGAACATGTCTTTTATCTAGGTTCAGTTGTGAACCATGAACGGAGTGTACTGAAGATATTCAAGGTTCCATAAGCTCTTTTGAGAGTTACTTTGTAGAATTTGAGTCTTGCTTTCAAATTTCAACCAAATTTCTAAAAAATTTTTCATTCGATTGCATAAGAAACAACAACATGTAATATTTTGTGGCTATAGAAATTAAGATCATTTGATTTGTCAACAGCCTTAATATGATTAAACATCTACATTTGGAATTCAAACAGCTCCATGGGCACTAGCCCAATCTTTATCTTTGGGCAAAACTTACCAGGCCAGATTCTCAACTTTGACAAGTTGTCCTTATGAAGAGCTTTTGGATACATTTTGGACTAGAGTTACATGGCAAATTTTAGGACCAAATTTGAATCACGGTTACCAACTGTACAGATAAGAGGTACAAAAGAACAGTTTAAATCATATCATCTCAATTGGTATCAGTCTCTCTTTTCTGGCTGTCTATGGAGCAGACGTCTTCTTAACTCTGGAGCAGTGAATTCAAGGCTCTCTGCCAGCAGCTTTGGATTTGGTGAGGGTAGTCAGGACTTGGAATGACTCTTTTTACTTAGCTCGTAAGATTACTGTCCCTTCATTCAACATAGACTCAGTCTCTAGGCTTGAATAGTTGCTAGTCTTCCTTCCTTCTAGATGACTTTGCTCAGTTCTAAGATCTTTCATTGATATAATCAGTTCAGCCTTTTTGTGATGTACATTTTGATGGTAACACTTTCTCAGTACCTGGTCGTGGCTTTCCTGCATAACCTGTCTTTGTTTCCATCTCCCATGAGCTGCTCTTCATCGCCATTACAGCTCCCGGGCTGGCACATCTTTCAGGTCTGCTCTGCTGGAATAGGCTTCTTCCATGGTCTGCAAACAGTCAGACTTAAATACATTATCCGTTAGTGCTGGGAACAGACATACTAGGATTGACAGCAAACGTTTTCAGAATAACATTATCCAGTTTCAGTAGCATGGCATAGGGTCCATGTCTTCTATGTTCACAGAAGAAACTTACAGTGGGTTGCATGCAAATGTTGGATGTATCAATTCTTGGCTGCTGGTTGGATGCAGCAATTTTCAGTTGCTGACTGCCCTAGTTCTCCAGTTTCAGGATTATTTTACATAATAGTAAAGAGTCCTTGGTCTTTTTAACTCACAAGGATACAGGAGAAGGTCTTTTACAAATTTAACTCAGTAAACCATTCTAAGATATTTGTTAACACAGGACTCTGCTTACTTATAGCATGGTTTAAGGGAGCCTAAAAACGGCTTCTTGTTCTTTTGGCTCGGTGTTTCCCTT